>VUQI01004401.1:9883-20229 GCA_015106735.1 Paratilapia polleni | reverse complement strand
CGCATTATTACCCCCCCCCCCCCCCCCCACACACACACACACACACGCACACCCATCCCCCCTTCATCTCATGCATTTGAACCAGAAACAAAAATACTGAGCAAAAAAATAAACACTTCTAATTAACTTCACAGCTTGATTATTGCTTAATAGGATTGAGCCAGTATAGTTTATCCACATTTTACATTTTTTTCTTTTATCAAATTTGACTACTTAAATTTGAATTGTGATATATTATAGTATAAGTTGACATTTGTCAACTCAACTTTTCACACATGCACATGCAGTTTTAGTAAATTCCTAACACGTATTATAGAGCATTTACAGTAAAACACACAATGCAATATTTGGTTACTTTTGAATACATGGCTTCAAGATAGACCTACTGCAATAAGTAATTATTGTTAAAATTTATCAAGAGTGACTCAGTGTTAGTATGCATCCCTGGTGACTTGCATTAAACTGCAGAACAACCCCTTAACAGCCTCATTCTTGCAAATGAATGGGTCTCATTTTCAATATTCTTCACAATTTTCTTCCTTTATTTAAACTATTTATTCAGCTCAGTGACTTAAGCTACAGGGCCCATCAGTAAATAATAATATACTAAACTTGGAACTGATTTGAAATCTGCTGGTCCATATTCATACTCTCAAGTTTATTGATATTGTTAGTAAAATTAAGCAAGGCATGTCTACTTGCAATGGTAAATGCTCCACTGATTATGCTTTAGTTTTCATTATTATATTTGATGGAATAAATGTGTTTGATTATTCTTTACCTGCTGTTATTTTATTTCTTGGTTTTGTTGTCTTGTTTCTCAGTGTCTCTGCATCTCTCTCTCCGCTTCAGTCTGCATGTTTTGAGTTTTGATAGTTTTCTAAGAAGTGTTAACATATAACAAAAATATTAGTTAACCTTTTTAAAGCACTCCACTTTGTGCGAACTGTACATGCCACTCTTTACACTCAGGCATATAGAAGTTATGAATGAATCATGATTCGAAGTCAGTCATCCAACTACTCTATTAATGGCTCCGTGTTTGATTTCCTGATTGTTTTATCTGGGATAGACTACATGCATTACATACTTAAATTTAGTAGTTTGGTTAAATAAATAAAAAAATAAATAATATATGACCGATGTGAGATTCTAAAATGATTCCCTGCATTTGCGCTCTTTCAGTGGCCGGAGCAAATCACCGTTGCCTAGCGACCTTAATAGCGTTCCTCTTTTCCTCTGAGAGCCACTTGTCTGCAACCCAGACGCATCCCACGTAGGTGGGGGGTAAAACATTACTACCAGGCAGGGGGTAATTATTTAAATCGCAAATTAATGGCTTGCTGTCAAACACAATCTTTGGTGTTCTGTAACAGATGCAAAACGGATATGTCGCACTGTATGCTTTTACGCCGCCTCCGGGGCTCTCAAGTTTCCGTTACTTGGTTCTCAACAGTGTAACGTTTCACCACCGTTACTTTGTGGCCGGTATCCTGCCGCCTCGGGCGCTGCTGGCCAGATGGCAGCTCGCGGTAATCTCCTTAGCAGCGCGCGCCGCATGTTCTGAATGAGCGAGGTAAGACAGAAAGAAAAAAAAAAGGAAGAGCTTTGTCAAGTTCAGTTGTACTGTCATTCAGTTTTTCTGTTGAACTCTGGGCTATAACGGGCAAAATAATTCAAGTCATGTTTGGGAAGGACTATTTTTTCTACCGGAGCGGCGTCTGTTACCGTTGACAGACAGGTGTGTGGAGGAACAGGTATCTTGTTTTGTTCTACTCACGTCAGAGCAACAAGTTGAATGTTTGTTGACGCTGTACTTGTGATGGGCAGAGAGCTTTGTGCGGGGAGTCCACAACGACAGGTAAACCTCATAGACGTACCAGATATCTTAGGCTGTTATCTGCATAGGTTTACAAATTTGCACAGCAGATAGTCTTGTAGCCGATTTTAGATAAAGTCTAAAGCTTTTTTATTTTCTAACGGACAGTATAGGCTGAAGCCTGGACCAAGTAATATAACACTAGAGATGACTGCACTGCTGGCCTCTTTTTGTGCGTCAAAATGCGAAATTGAAGCTGCTAAGTATTGTAATGAAGAGAGCTTTGGCCTAAGCCTCAATTTCCAACAAACTTGTGTGAAAACCCGTTTAGTTGGATAAAACCTGGGAGCCAGATGCCAGAGGAAAAAGGGCATGTTTAATTCAATGGGAAATGAAGAAAAGGGAAAAGCAATGTAGCAGTATCAGCTGAGCTGTGCCTCCATCAAGCTGTACATGATAGTGTAGGCTTTGGCTAGGGAATAGCCTGCATGGCATTTCACTCTCCCCAGATTTGTCTCATGTTGGATTTTGGTCTGACCAGGTCTCTCTTTCCTTCTCTCCTTCTCTCTTTTCCCTCTCTAGATTGTAAAATCCTACCTATCATGTGAGGGCTTTGGTTGTGGTTTGTGTGTGTGTGTGTGTGTGTGCACCTGTGAGCGACAGTGTAACAGAGAGCTAAGCTTCGTAGCGTCACCCTAGGGGCACTGGCCTGTAAAAAAATGTTCCTGTAACCCTGGAACCATGAAAGCATGACAGTCATCACTTATTCAAACACTGCTGGAACTCTTCCAAAAGAAATCCAGGTTCTGAAACATCCCTCTGCCTCCAGGAATGTTCCAGAGTCTGGACCTGAGATTCTAGAACCCGGGACTACACTGGATCCCTCAGAGAAATGGATTCTAGAATGCTGTGAGGTCAAAGGCCCAAGATGGACTGAAGAGAAGGAAGATTGGAAAACTGAGGGAGGGACAAAGGGAGACAATTTGCAAAGGAAAAGGCAAACATGGGGCAGAGGAGACAACAGACAGAGAATGAAAGGAGGAAGAGAGGCGCTCTGTAACATATGTAATGACAGCAAGGGGGGAAATAGAAATGATACGCAAGGAAGTTGGAAGAACATGGTAAAAGAGAAGGACAAGAACAAGACAGTTGTCTCTGGGATGTTGTCAGTTATAGAAAGAGAGGGTGAAATCACACAAAGGGAGAGGAAAAACAATCTCTGGCCCATCTTTCTGTGGCTTTTGCCCCTGAAGAACATCAATGAACAAAAGATGAAAAGCCAGATGAACATCATGGGGATGAGGTGGCGTCATATCCTCCTCTGGTTACCCCTCCTCTTCCTCAGCCTCTGTCCAAAACCTGCTTCATCACAGGTAAGAGTTCTAATTTTTGATCTAGAGGCTGTGGAGAAGTCATTAACAGTATATTCAATAGCGATAACTAATGACATTAACAATAGCTCTGTCCTAAACAAGTATCCCAGTAAATTGGGGCAGTGTGTCAGTTAGGCAGCAGTCACAAAAAATAAATCTAAAGCAAAAAAAAATGAAATTCCACTGTTATTAATTACATCATTTACACCTATGCTTTTTATGCAGTCATATCTCAAAATATCTTCAAAAATATCTTCTGCAAAGAATGCCTATTAGAAGCTTTTTGAAAATTAACTGATGCAAATAATATGCCCAGATGTTTTCACTCTTTTGCTTGCAAAGGTCTTAATATTGATAAATTTAGTGTGCAAAGGTTTTGTGCTATATCATGGTTGATGCTATTGAATATTTCTTTCAAGTAGATTCATATATTTGGCCTTACATGTTAATATGGTATACATATGTTTGTGGCTACACTCACCAGAACTACAAAAACATGGCAAGACACCCAGATTAAAGGAATTATCAGACTTTCTGAACCTTTCACAGGGACATTTCCCACGAATGGAGAACATAGCTGCCTTTAAACCCGTGTCAACCTCGCCACCTCGTTCCACCTGTGGCTTTCCAGAGCGGAGCAGCTACTGTCAGACACCTTCGTCTCAGGCTGAACTGCTGACGTGTTATCAAGGCTTCTGTGTCCAGGAGTGTCCCTATAGATCCTCCACACCTCCGTATGCCCCACTGCTGCTGGCTGCACACAGGTAGCTGGATTAAATTCAGAGTAATGTCAGGTGTTTTAGAAGTATTTTTTACTCGAAACCTTTAGTTCCAAGTAAATTAAATAAATTAAAAACAAAATAGTAGGCTTATTTATTAAAATGTGTTCATTACACCATAATTGGTGTCTTACTAATATCTGCAGGTGATGTAAAACACCTTTAAGCCCCCTTTGGGAGAACATATTAACATATCTACACTTCATTCCACCAGGGGTACCTGTGTAACTGAAGACAATAATGACACTCATCCTGGCATTCAGAGAGAGGCTGGAACCTCTAACAGTTCAGATGGGATTTCTAGTGGATCCGGTAATGTGCTGTTTCAGCCAGGCCAGGATGGGTGCCTGGTCACTCCCCCTTCACAGAAACTAGGAGCAATGGGTTCCCTTACCTTGGCATTGTGGATAAAACCTAGCTCTACTGGAGAGATGTGAGTTTGAATTTTGTAATTTGTAAGAATACAGAATAATCTTTGTTACATAATTGGAGATATGAATCCTGCTTTGAATGGAATCAGTCACTGAGTGCAGCTCTTGTTAAAATGAATTAATTACCAGTGTTATCACACAGTACATACAGTACACTGTGCATTACAAAATGTTTAGATGATTGACAATGATTCATGGGTACACTTCATGCAGACATAAGTAGTCATGCTGTACATCTTAATTCATAAGAATCACAAGCCAGATACATGATAGGTGTGTATGAATGTACATGGCAGTCATTTAGTCTTTTCTGTGTGTGTATGGCAGTTCATGACAATAACTTCAAACTATTTTGATTTTTACAGGACACAAGCTATAATTCATTATAAAACATACAGTGCTTCTTGAAAATTTAGTGGAATCCTATATGGAATTTTGTTTAGCAACACAGACAACAGTATCATCATAAAATAATAATAATAATGCAAAAAATAATTTGTATTACAAGTTGCAGTGGAGGAGGCAATGTATCACGCTTCTGCACCACTGAAATGACAGAAAAACATCCTCAAATTATTAACTAAAACAAACATAAAAGCCAAATTTTCCACTGCTTGAGGTTTGGCTCATGTTCTTTCAATTACATCATCCCTCCGAACCCCATTCTTCTTCTATGAAGTGCTGCAGTGCTGGTAATGGATGGAAATAAACAATTCCTTGGCATTTTCGTTTGCAAAAAATGCATTACATTTGAATGGAAATATTTTCTGTTTGGTTGAAAGTCATGTTTACAGGTGTCAAAGAAAAGGCAATTAAATCAGGTGAAAAAATCCAGAGATCTAAGAAAGGCTGATGGTCATCAGCGCAGGTACGCAGAATGTGGTGATAGCTTATGGGCGGGTAAGGAATTACAGGTGTGGAAGTAATTGGAAAGGTTGGTTAATTAAAAAAGAGAAACTAATCAGATGAACTAGAGGCAGAACAGGAGAGAGTGGTGAAGCAGCTATTTTCCTGACAAATCCTATTAAAAACTAAATGGTGAAACTTGTTTCAGGAAAGGCAGCGTCACCATACCAGTAAGTAAGTAAAAGGTAAAAGGGTTTTATAATTGCAACAGGTGAAAAGGGGTAGCTGCTGATGATAGTTAGCATAATTTCTGTCAGCTAAAATGACTAAATTTACAGCAGTAAATTATTTTAGATGTTGTTCATAGTGATATTAAAATAATCCAGTTTGATGTCCCATACAGACCTCCTACTGTGACTGTCTCCCCTCCTTCTTGGTGCTCCCTATTTTGTTATGGTATTTCATGGTGCCTTGTTTGCCAGTAAGTTGAAATTCTTATATCATCCATTTTTTTTGAAAAACCTGCTTTATGTGAGAAGAAAACAATAAGAAGAGATAATAGTGCAGAATAGATAAAACAGGTTTAAGCATTCAGTGTGTTATGAATGTTAATATAATGGGTCACAATTACTGTTGTAGAGTATCAGAGTGGTCCTACAATATCCTGTTGTACTGATAACATATAGAGCATTCTCTCCTAAAAACAAAGTGTGACGTTTGGTCGAAATCAGTTTTGATATGACATTAAATATGATTTTCAAAAATTTACAAGAAAGAGAAAGCCCTGTCTGTGAAAACCCTATTGATCTTGTAACAAGGAGCAGGTCAGGTCTGGTCAGGTCAGTATCACCATCAGGAAACAACTGGCTGTCATGTCGTAGACATGTTGTGTGCAAGAGATAGTGGATGAGAGAGAGTGCTAGTATGTTCCAGGGAGGGCTATTATGGTGCAGAGTTACACACACTCAGATCATCTTGCAATCACACACACATGAACACACCAAAAGAGATCAGGTGGCTTTACTTGGTAACCCTATCTCTTTCTACATACAGCAACACTTAAGGTAGGTGGTTTGAACAACATGGGATGTCGAGAAACTGAAAGTAAGCTTAAGATACATGACGCCTTGGTTTGAATTTAGAAATTTCACTGATTTCACATTGTTGGACTAGTGATGGACAATTTAAAATAAAAGTATTAAAGTAAATTCAGCAGATCCAGAGAAACCCTCTTTATTTATTTTGGACTTTGCCTCGCTTGTCAAAATCTTGTGCCTACATTAACCACAATGAATCGAAACCATGTTATGCTAGTAGTGGCAAGCTTCTGTTCTCAAGCAGGCTCACTAACTCCACACCCCCAGAATGTTTTTAATCTTTAAATTTGTGGCCTTCAGCTTCAACAGTAGTATAACCCCAGTTCCAAAAAAGTTGGGACAATGTGTAAAATGTGAATTAAAAACAAAATCCAGAGACAGACAAAAGTCACAGCATGAAATTTAAAGGAGAGATTTGATCTCTGTGTGATTCATCCAGGGAATTGGGAATTGGGGTTGAACTGGAATCGGGGATGTACTTCTCTGTAATTTAGCTGAACTTATTTAGCTCATCAAGACATATAAAATCACCTGGTGAAGTTTCGTTACATTATCTTTGAATATGATCGGGAAAGGCTTGCAAAGTTTTGACAATGAGAGGTATTTTCTTTCTCTTGTGGAATAATTGGAAATCTTCAAGCTGGTATGAATTTTCCGAGCTTTCAAAAGATATTCACTGCACTCACATATTAAAAAAAATACTGAAAAGGTAAGTGTGACTGGCATCTTTACAGTAGTGACAGGTTTGATGGAAGCTCTAGTGTAACACTAGACAGGTTACATGCGTTTTGTAGTAACTCACTGGATGTTCAGTTAAATGTCAGTGTTAAGTTTAACTCAGATAGGAAATCATGCACAGATCAGATCTCTCCTTTAAATTTCATGCTGTGATTTTTGTTTGCAAAGTTGTGCATCTTGGGATTCAAATGACAGACAAGTCTTGTCTTGGTCTGTGGAACATGACACCTGTATGGCTGAATGCATCTGAATGGAAGTAATATCTCCCCCCCTTTACTCACTCACTCTCTCTCCGTTGCTCTCTTTCTGTTGCTGTCGTTGGCTATCGTTCTTTTGTTGTAGAGATGATCATGGCTGCCATCAAAGAAACCAGATGAAAGGAGGTCTCTATCCTCACCTCTGTCCATCTTTCCTCACCCCACTCTCTTTGTCCCTCCCCCTCTCTGTGATTTCACATCCCTCCCCTCTGAACAATGAACAGAGCCAGCCACCTGTTCTTCCAAACGATAGTTTTAATGACACTGTGGCTTTGCTTTCTAGAAACTGATTATGGAGTAGTGTGTATGCTGTTTGAGTATTCTCATACACAGTTAGGTCCATAAGTATTTGGACAGTGACGCATTTTTTGTATTTTTTTTTCTCTGTACATCCCCACAGTGGATTTTAAATGAAACAATCAAGATGTGATTAACGTGCAGACTTTCAGCTTTAATTTAAGGTGTTTAACAAAGTATTGTATTAACTGTTTAGGAATTTTTATACATAGACCCCCATTTTCAGAGACTCAAAATGAACTGGTTAAACTAACATAGTTTTAAATATAAAGATTGTTTGTAATACTTTTACGAAGACCCTTTGCAGTCAATGACTGGCTGAAGTCTAGGATCCATGGATATCACCAAATGCTGCATTTCCCACCTTGAGATGCTCTGCTACGCCTTTACTGCAGCCACTTCAGTTGCTGCTTGTTTGTGGGTCTCTCTGCCTTCAGTTTTGTCTTCTGGAACTGAAAAGCATGCTCTATTGGGTTGCAATCAGGGAGCTGACTTGGCCATTGAAGAATATTTCTTTTTGTGAACAGCTACCAAATTCAAGTTCAACACTTGGAATCACCTCCAGATCTTTTATCTGCTTAATTTGTCATAGGATAATGTGGGGAAGCAACATGTAGTGGACTGCTTGTCAGTCAGTTGTCCAATTATTTTACCTCTGAAAATGGGGGTCTGTGTTTAAAAATTGCTGTAATTCTTAAACAGTGCAATATGTTTGTTTAAACCCCTTGAATTAAAGCTGAAAGTCTGCACTTCACACATCTTGATTATTTGAATTAAAATCCACTGCAGTGGTGTACAGAGGCAAAATTACATTGTCCAGATACTTCTGGACCTAGCTGTAGACAAATGATGGAAAGACAATTTATTGTTAGAACAAAAATAGCTTTATATTAATCAGGAATCAGTTAAAACAAATATAATTTAAGCAGTTAGTTGATAATCTAAAAATTGCTTAATTGTAAGTAAACATAGCTTTAAAACAAAGATGCAAAAAATGTACTGGTTTTCTCAAATATGTGTATTTGCTGGGTTTCTGTGGGATAAACCAGTATTTTTAATGTCACACAAAACTAAGTATGTCAACTTGGGCTCTGTGATCTTCATATAATAACATATTGTCAGTAATAGTTGCATACTTCCTTAATAGACACTTTTATGTGTGTGTTAAAGTAAAAGCATTTTTGACACAGTAAGCATTTTTGACTTGTATTAATTTACCTGCTGGTACTTTTTTTTTTTACATTTATTTTCTTTAGTCTGTCTTTCTATCCATGTCTCTCCACAGAGGGGCACATTTATGCTCACATGCTCATGCAGACATACATTCAAATGCTCTTTTTCTCTTCCATGCATCTAACTCTGATTTATAGGGTATCCTACTCTGGGTTCATAAAAGCCATGATTTCCCATAAAATGTCAGTGATGGTGGTTAATATGACACGTGGAGGGTGTGTGTGTCTGTGCCCAGCGTAGCAGCGGAAACCTTACAGTCATGTAAAATATTGATATTCCATGTGAAAATGTCAGAATGAGAGACTGTGTGTAGTGGTGCTCAACTTCATGGGTGTTACAGTCCATTCTTCCCTTTGTTTCCTGAGGTAAAGCATTAAAACCCTTACTGCTAAATATTCATGTGGCCCCTTTTGGACTGTCAACTGATGTTGAAGTAATTGAATCCTTTATTGTTTATGTGTATGTTTTTGTTTCTCTCAGGATGCTGCTAGAGAAGAGTTCAGGGCAGCGGTTGGTTTTTTCTCTGACTGTGTCCGGGCAGGCCATCACTCTGCAGTATGGTCAGTCCAGCAATCAAACTTCTACGAACAACTTCAGAACAGAGGGCAGACTAGGACTAGAGAGGTGGACACATCTTGTTTTGCAGGTAAGTAATATCCAGAGTTTGAGGATCCTCGTGGTGAGTCGAGCTTTGGTCGACACTGTCAGAGGCACATGATTTTGACCATGTATGTTTAAATGCTACCACATGTGTGTTTGTGTGCATAAAGTTTAATCATTCTGCCACTGGTTTTGTTTTTATCTGCAGTGTTCAGGGCTGTGAAAGCAGAACGGTCTCTTTTTATCATAGTCAGATTGTCTCTATCGTCCTCTGTGTTCATCTTACTCTTTCATTCTCTGTCCATCTTTTTCTCATCCACTCTGTGAGCTAGTGCTAATTATACTGGAAAACATCTGTTTTGGAACAGCTGCTGGGGCCAGGGGCATACACATTACTTCAGACACACATACACAGATGCTTTCCTTACACTTTCAACACAGCATTTCAAAAGCGTGTATGGCCTGAACAAAAACAAAACAAAACAAAAAAAACCAAACAAAGCTGCTAGATTTTAGTTATTTAACTTATTTGGGACTGGTTATTTTCTGTGGTTTACTGTATACAACAAGAAACTACTGTCTTACCTATACAAGTGTGTAGTTTTTGTTTTGCTTGAGTATTTTTCTAATTGGTGGTTCTTTTCATATCATTGTCGATAACAGTACTTTAATACATTTGCTTGAGTACATAACATTTGGTACGTTTGATTTATAGGTTGATCATTGTTCACTGCAGAAAACTGTCAATATTTTTCCAGCTAAACTTTACATTTATCCATATTATTCTGGTGAACATGGTTGCATGAAGGAGTGCTTAATAAAGACAGGATAATTAAAAGTAAAAAAAAAAAAAAAAAAAAAAGATTTATTATTTTT
>VUQI01004400.1:0-12521 GCA_015106735.1 Paratilapia polleni | reverse complement strand
CATAACTGCATATACACAATCACCAGTAAAACCTTATGAAAGCCATTTCAAACATTTGCCAGCTCTGCCCCCTGACTCTAACCTTTTGATCACAGTTGAATCAAAGTGCTTGTAAAGACAAATGTTTTCAGTTGATATGACTTATTTTTTATTCTCCTCTTCCATAGGATGAAGTTACTATAACTTAAAAATACTGAGTGCGTACTGAGTCGGCCTTTTTCTTTAAAATGGATGCAGAATCGACATTACTTTTATTCTGTGAAATGTCAGCGTAGAGAGCTTAAAAGTTCACTTTGCACATCTTTATTTTTACATTGACCAGCGTGTCACTGCACTCTCCTGTCAGACCAAACATGGTAATGGCCATTAACCCAGTAGCTCACTTCACTCGTGGAGTGACAGATTTGCTACATGAAGGGAAATGAAACAAAACCTGGGCAGATTGCAATTATCAACCAAAATAATCTTAGTAAGATGACTCAAAAACAGTTCAGCAGTGAGCTCATGTTTGTGTGGGCTGAAGGCCCATGTGAAACAGGTTGAGGCGCTCTGACACGTTGATCTCATCAAGGTCAAAGCTGTATGGTGTCTTCAGTGTGGATGTTGACTCAAAGGTAACTGATAGCTTTGGGAAATGACAAAAGGAAAAACACCTCTGAACCACCATGGTGCTGTACAATAAGAGGCTCTGTGTGAGAAGAGATGTGATTTCTTCCTCTTCCAGCTCTTCACTGATGGAACCACCAACAAACTAGTGGGCTGCTACGTGGACAACAGTCCAAATGACGTGGTCCTGGTCCGAGTATATGGAAACAAGACAGAGCTGATTGTGGACCGTGACAATGAGCTTAAAAGCTTTCAGGTAGTGTTGCTACATTGCTGAGTCTTCCTGAGTTAATTAACATAAGCTTCACAGTTGTTCCTCTCATCTAATTCTTCTGTTCTTCTGTGTCTCCTAGGTGCTGCATGCTAACGGTTGTGCTCCTCGCCTCTACTGCACCTTTCTAAATGGCATCTGCTATGAGTTCATGCAGGGAGATGCACTTGGGACGCAGGATGTCAGAGATCCTACTCTGTTCAGGTTAGGACACGGTCTTGTCGTGGTAATACTCAAGATGTTTTTTTGACTTTGCTCAAAGATGGTAAAAATTGTAACACTATGCTGAGTGGATTTAGGCCAAGGAGCATCAGTGGTTTTATCCTCCCTACACCAAAGAGTAGACGCACATATTTTACTATGCATAAACACATGGGACACATACAAATAAAGTAAACCCATATGAGTCACATGCATATAGTACTGCTGCTTACTAAAAGAACATACTGTATAATGAAGATAAGGGACAATTCCACAAGGTTGCGTGCAGAATAGCTGCTCTTGGACAAAATGGTCAGAGGGAATACTTTATCTACCCACTGTGGTGTAGAAGATGTATTTGCTTGCTTTAATTCGTCTCTGTCCAGGAACTCTGCAACAACAATTTGTCCTTGCAGATAAACCTTGAAGATAAAAGTAAACTCACCCTGTAGCAGGGCAGTCTTCCACTGTGTTGTAGGGATTCTTTATAACTGCATAATAATAGCCTGTAGTCTGTAATGTAGTCATTTCATAATGAAATCTTATCATGATGATAACCGTGTTCTTTCTGTCTCCTCTCAGACTGATAGCCAGGGAAATGGCTCGTATCCACGCCATCCATGCACACAACGGCTGCATCCCCAAACCCAACCTCTGGATCAAGATGCGAAAATATTTCTCTCTTGTAGCCACAGAATTCACCGAGCAAGCCTCCAACATCAGGTGAGCTCTTGCTTCTCAGCTCTCAAAGCTCGCTGCACCACACCCACTGTGATAATGATGTGAATAGTTCATGAAGCCCATCGCGATTTGCCTGTAAGAAGCAATTTGACTGGAGCCTGATATCATCTGCAAGCACTCCATGGAGAAGCAGTGGGGCAGTTTTGGTTTACATAGAAAGTGACAGAGGTAACAGTGCAAAAATGTATCACTTATCCTATACTGTTTTTATATATTGATGGCCAAACACAAATTATAACATTATTTCCATTGTTTGCAGGTTAACAAATGTTGCTGTTGGCACAGCGTTGTTCATTAGGGAATGTGTTAGCAATTGAGGCTGTCACATGTGAGGTGATTCAATTCAATTCAATTCAGTTCAATTTTATTTGTACAGCGCCAAATCACAACAACAGTCGCCTCAAGGTGCTTTATATTTTAGGGTAAAGACCCTACAAAAGGTGATGGATACATAAAACTGCAAAACCTGATTCTAGAACTCCCAGAACTTTGGGGAGTAACTTTTGTGCATCGGACTCTCAAACCCGGCCCCTCTCACTCACAAGTTGTCTTCGTTATTTTCTTTAAAAAGCACCTAGAGACAAACTAAGCAACATTTTGGACAGACCTTAGCTTCTCTCGGTAGAAAATGGTTGGTGGTACTCCCCTGCAAATACAAGGGCTTGCCTTTCCATCGTAGGCACACCTACTGCTGAGTGGCATGATTTGACTGCGTGGCAGCTGACACAGACATAAATGAGCTGCATATGTGAGCCGACTTGCATATATCGCCAAAATCACAAGTCTGTAGAGAGAAGCAAACGTATGTAATGGGCAGATACTCGGCAGAATTAGAATACGACACAGTTACGTCATTGATATGCTAATTAGTCCATTACAGCAGAGGAGCAGGCTTTATCTTTCCACTGAAACTTGGCAACACTCCAGCAACATGGAGGGAGACAGTACAGTTTTAAACAGGAAAGGGAATGCTGTCTTTGTATTTTATTTTGATCTGTCCGTTTTAATAAAACATCTCATAACATCTCGCTTTAACTTAAAACTGAGCACTTAGCTCTCTTCATAGAAAAGACCAAGACATTTATCGTGTATCTCCAGTCAGCCGAAAGATTACAGAGATGTAGTTTTTGTTGTGTATCACCCAGCCTTTCCTAGAAGTGTCTTTTATGGAAATAAAAGGTAATCTCTGGGAATAAGTAAGGATAGCAGTGCAGAGACCTGTGGAGCTGATAAAGGTGGACCGTTTTATAACCTGGACAGCTGCCCAGTCCCAGCTGATATCTTTGTTCTCTTCACTGTTAGATTAAGTCCAGCATGTGGCTTATATAACTGTAACAATAATAGCAGACTGGATTAGGGAGTCTGTGGCATTCAGTGGGCCAGCAGATGTTTGCTCAGCCCTGTCCATCAGATCACTTTATTCCCTTCCTTGGTAACACAGTCAGCTAGAGTGTCCTGGTCCTGGACAGCAGACACTTGTTGCACTGCTGTCTCAGAAGCCCTCATGTTGCTGTTCATTTTAATAGAAGGTCTGTGTTATTCGTAGCATTCTAATGTAATGCAGAATTATTTCCTTTCCTTCATGGATACCGTGTTGGGTGAGTTGAGTCTGAGTGAGTCTTGGAGAGGCAGCATGCTAGATAGAAATCCAAGAGGAGAGGGTGTGTCCTGTATGCGTGTGGGTTTTCTCTCATCTCAGACTGCCATCAGGCTGATGGCGGATTAAGCCTCATAAGCCCATTACAGTCAGGAAAGTGGTCTCTACTCAGCACTCTGGGCTTCCTTGGATGAGACACAAACTTAGTGCACTTGACTCTTTGTCTGCTAACCAGTAATACCACGTTTGGCCTACTTTCAAGTTACATCTGCTATTCATGTGACTGGATCAAAGTGCGCCATCTTATGAATGCTCAATAGGTTTGAACACAGATGGAAAAGAGCAAATATTTACATAAATACTGGTGCGGGAGATCCATGAATGCTGATTTCAAGCACAATATGGAATAAATCAGATCACATGATTGTAGTCGCAGCCCAAAACTCAGTAAAGAAGGCATAATGTAGCCATAGTAACAGTGGAACAGACTCCAGCACCGTGAGGGTGCACTGAGGACTTGTTTCTCTGTAACTGTGTTCCCAGGAGTCAGCAGGCCAGAGCCCCACTGAGCCCTGTGCTGCCTGTGCATGTTGGTCTCAGTTGTTTTCACTTCACGTATGTTTCCACTTGGCAATGATACCAAAACAATGAAAGGCGGTTTATTTTGGTGAAAAACAACTAGTGAAACTATTCCCATCATGTCCCCTTACTTTACACGTGGAGACAATGTTGTGTTTGCAGACACTCTGAATAGTTGTTACAACTCAAGTGTGTGTGTGTGTGTGTGTGTGTGTGTGTGTGTGTGTGTGTGTGAGACAAAACTAACCTTCACTCCATCTCCTTCCATGTCCAGAATCCAGCAGGAGGTTCCCAGCAAGGCTGTGCTAGAGCAGGAGATGGTTTGGATGAAGGAGCATCTTTCCACGCTGGGCTCGCCTGTGGTGCTCTGTCACAACGATCTGCTCTGCAAGAACATCATCCACAACAGCAAGGAGGGTAGGTGTCCTCTCCTTAAACTGAGCTTCTCCCCTTATGAGTATCATCCCTCTCTGTAACCAGAATGATCAGTGACATTTCTCTGACTTTACTCCCCGCACTGCCCCCATCCAATGGATCACTGACAGCTGGATCACCAAAAGTGATGCACTTAGATGTGATGTATTACAGAGTTTCAGACTGGCAGATTTACTAACTGCTTGCACCAGTAGAGTTACTAAAGAGGTGCCCCGACAATTTAGTGATGGAGACAGTTATTTATGTCTCATTGGCGTTACTATTTCCCTTTCAGAGCTCAAAATTTGGGGAGGAGAGTATCTAAATGGATCACACAATGTGATCCATTTAGAGTGTGCAATTTCCTGTAAATTACAGCATTACTAAGGCCAAAAAAGAATGTTTTAACTCATTTGCACCTGATGTGGCTGTGATAGTTGGCTGTTTCAAAAATGGGAGCACAGTGCCAAAGCTTTTACAGCGAGCTGAGCAGTGTTTCCGAATTTTAATTGTATTTTTGCAGAGTGATGGGTCTGCAGTGCATACAAAGCCTCCATTTGTATGTCTGTGACAACCAGCGTGCACACAGAGCTCTCCAACATCACATATCTACTATACTAATTTTCGTTTTTTTTTTTTTTTTCTTTACTTTTAAATTATTCACATGTATTGCATCAGTAATGTAACATATTGAAATGCTTGTTAAACCACAGCTAATAATGGGACTCAGATCCACAGTACGTTTGTGGTCCAAAGTTTATATCCACCCATCATGGGCATGAATGTCATGGTAATTTTGGGCTTTCTATAATTTCTTTAAACTGTTCTTTTTCTAGGGTGGAATGATTGTACAGCATACAATAATGAATTAAAAAAAACAAGAATTGTGTGCACAGGTTTGAATTTATTTTGGATTTTCTCTAATCCACGCAGGGTCAAACATGTATAGACAGGTTTAAATATATACACCTCCACTAATATTTGGTTTAATATCATTTAGCAAGTTGCACCTCAGCCAGATTTTTTTGGTAGATATCAACAAGCTTCTGGCATAATTCTGGCTGGATATTTGACCGCTGTTCTTGGCAGAATTGGTAGAGTTCATTTATATTGGTTGGTTTCCTGGCACGGACCAGGCTTTTAAGCATAGTCCACAAATTTTCAATAGGGTTGAAGTCGAGGCTTTAGCAAGGCCATTCCAGAAGCTTAATGTTAGCCTGCTTTATCCTTTCCAAAACCAGTTTTGATGTGTGTTTGGGATCATTGTCCTGCTAAAACACCCAATTGTGTCATCTGACCATAAAATTTTCCTCCAGAAGGCATTTTGCTTGTCCATGTGGGCAGCTGCAAATTTCAGTTGGGCTTCAAGGTGTTGATTTTGGAGCAGGGGCTTCTTTCTTGGTCAGCACCCTGTCAGTCCATGGCGATGTAAAAGTCTTTACTGTGGACAGTGACGCTGGTGTTCCAGCTGTTTCCAATTCATGGCAGGCTTGAGCCTTGGTGTTTCTGAACATCCTAACCAATTTCCTCTCATCTGAGGTTAGCAGTTTGGGTCTTCTTCCAGAGTGGTGACACATCCAAATAACTTGTACTTACATATAGTTGTTTGAACTGGTGATCTTGGAATCTGCAGTTGCTGACTCTAAGAGACCTTCCCAACTTGTGTGAATCTACAATTCTCCTTCGTAGATCTTCACTGAGTTCCTTGGATTTTCCCATTGTTCTGAGTATTGGTCAATCCAATGAGTGCTGTCAAACAAATCCTTTTTATGCTGGCAAAGAGAGACTACCAGTTGTAGTCAATCATGATCACTGACGAGAAGTTAACAGGCCTTGGACTTGTCAAGTTTAAAGACATTGTAGAACCTTCAGCACCACTTACTAAAAGATTTAAGTGGGGGTGTATGTATATGCTTGAGGCTGCGTGGATTAGAGAAAATCCCAAATAAATTCAAATTTGTGCACCCAATTCTTGTTTTTTAAAGTCATTAAAGGTGTGTGCTGTACAATCATTCCACCCTGGAAAAAAAACAGTTTAAAGAAATTATTGAAAGCCCAAAATTACCACAAAAATTATGCCCATGATGAGTGTATGTAAACTTCTGAACACAACTGTATGTCTGAATCTGAAAATGATTAATGATCTAAAAATAAACAAGAAGCAGTCACAAATAAACACTGACCTGTGAATTCTGTTTCTGGGGAGAAAAAAAAAAACACTTGTCTGTTAGCATTAGCATGCCAGCTAATGCAACAATAAGGTTAGCATGCAGAGCAAGTAGGATCCATTGAAAAACTGTTAATATAATGTTGATGGTGGTTGCTAGGTTGTAAGGAAAAACGGAAAGTGTGGGAAGATGCGATATATCACAACACTGTTTGCAACAGCACCTGTTGTAATACCATTGAGAATCATTAGAGGGCCAAAGGTTATCTAAAAAGGGAAAAAAGTCGTGAGTGTGATGTGTGGATTTACACATGTGGAACAGCTGCAGTAATTTCATTAACATTGCATCAGTCACAGCAACAGGTCAGCTGTTAGACACATATTTTGGGTTTATGCAGTGTAACTGTCTGTAATCAAACAGACTTTCTCTGGATCAATCTTGAGCTCTCAGGATTCATACAGAGAACGACTCCCCGGCCCGCCCAGTCCCCATCAGTTTCTGACACAAGATTTTAGAAGAGGTTTTTTTTTTTTTTGCTTCCCGTCCCTGGTCTGAATAACCTAAACTTGCACTATTTTATTTTTGTCAGGGTACAAGTAACAAGCTGCGTGTGTATTATTGGATTACTCACACCCTCATCATTTCTGCTAGTGTGCAACATGAAATTTGCGCTGCTCTTGGTGAAATCTGCTGACATAAGTTGACACATTTTTAGTAGATCACCAGCAGAATTTTGTCGGCTATTGTGGAACGGTGCTAATTTGCCCAGCTGGTCTAAATCTGTTCTTAAGGCTGTTATTATGGACATGGACTGAATTAGCAGCAAAGATTGGCAGTTTATACAGGAAACATGCTTTTTTGGGGGATTTTATGCTATCTATAAACTGACGGTAATCTGAGTAAAAAAAACAAGGAAAAAGAAATGAAGTGTGACATTCATTTTCTTTCTGTCACTTTCGAGCTGGCAGAAGTCTGCCAGATTTGGAAAACTGGCCAATCATGATTGAGTGGTCTTTGAAGAGACAAAAGTTAAAACCAGCCTGTCTCTAAAAAGCTGAGCTGAAGGATTACAAGAGCTATTATAAAATAAACAAGGATTGCATTAAACTATAAAGTGTGCAAACATATGTGAGCACAGTGGAGACGTACAGTAAAATGAAAGACTGGAAATCTGCACTTGAAAAGCTGGGAGCCACTTATTACAATTCATCACATATCAAGTTCAGGAGGTGGTCCGGCTCTTACTGTGGTCAGATGTCATCCAGGTGTGAATGACGTCTGTACAGTTTGACCAACGATCCCTCCAACGTGTCTAACAGTCACGTAATCCCTCTTCTTCCTGCCATCTCAAGCTGACCATCAGAAAACAATCCCTGCCTCAAGAAAAGAAAGTTAATTGGCACACGCAGCAGTTCCACGTTAAGAGACTCTTCAGGTGTAATGAGTAGCACTTGGCTTTTTGATTAGCAGGCTTGTTCACAAGCTCTGACTGTAACTCTGTCTGTCATTTGATCCTGCACTGCATGTGGCAGGAGCACCTGGAGTGTATCCATATTGCTTTCATTCATCTGGGTATATTTGTGACAAATAACATGACAATGCAGACATATTTATTATTAATAGGTGTAAATTCCAAGGCTTGTAACCAAACTGCTTTTTTTTCTTGACCGTTTTTCCTGCAGTGTTGGCAGAGAACATAAATTTGAGGGAGAGTAGTTGACCTGATCTGAGGCTGCACTCCTAAATGTTTTCTTCTGGGGGGATGTTTTGTGGAAGAGAAATGCTGTAATTGAGGATGTACATAATGATCTACCATACATGTGATGCGTTCCCTTGTTGTCTCTCAGGTCATGTTCGTTTCATCGACTATGAATACTCCAGCTACAACTACCAGGCCTTCGACATTGGCAACCACTTCAACGAATTTGCAGGTTAGTCAAACCGCAGTGTGATTTGCATTTGAGAGTTAATGATATATCCGTGCAACGTGGCTTATTGTACACCTGCATGTCCGCGTGTTTGGTCAGGCATGACTGAGCTGGACTATGGACTGTACCCCAGTCGGGAGATGCAGATGGAGTGGCTCAGAGTGTACCTGCAGGCGTACAAACTCTTCACCAAGAACACAGAGGAGGTCAGCCAGCGAGAGCTGGAGACACTTTACGTACAGGTCAACAAGTTTGCTCTGGTGAGATAGATGTTGGCAAACACACACGCCATCTCTTACACACTCACCCACAGTGTTTCATGTTACACATTTGATATCTAATTTGTTTTTTGTTTTTTTCCTCAAGGCTTCTCACTTCTTTTGGGGTTTCTGGGCTCTCATCCAGGCCAAATACTCCTCCATCGACTTTGACTTCCTAGGGCAAGTTTGCATGTGTGGTTAACGTTGTGTGCACCACTACATACACACGCATACACAAACACACACACCAAATCCATGCACATGGGTTTTATAAGTCAACGTTGTGCATCACTACACACACACACGCACACGCACACACACACACACCAAATCCATGCACATGGGTTTTATAAGTCATAGGTTGAATGTGTGTGAAGGATCTGTGAGCACTGGTTAAACAAAGCATCATGAAAGACTTGAAATGAAAAATCCAAAAGCCAACATGTCTCTAATTTCTTTGTCTTTTTTTTCTTTTTTTAGCATCTAAATCACTGCATTAACACTCTCTGCCCTCAAACCTGTAACACATACACAGGCTGGCTTTACTGTCTCTAAAGACTCCTTTCCCCTAGCACCTACTCGGCTCTACTCGACTCAACTCTACTTATATCCTACTATCTAACTACACATCTATTTATACATCAGTACATCTTTCTAACTATACATCTACAGTATATATATCAAGTATTTTAG
The DNA here is from genome assembly GCA_015106735.1 of Paratilapia polleni. Classification (NCBI taxonomy): domain Eukaryota; kingdom Metazoa; phylum Chordata; class Actinopteri; order Cichliformes; family Cichlidae; genus Paratilapia; species Paratilapia polleni. The sequence goes on along the minus strand of VUQI01004400.1, from coordinate 3,063 downwards.
AACTTCAATAATCATAACAATCAGTGTTTTAAAAACAGTATAAATGATACTCATATTCAATGTTACTGTTTTTTAGATTTTGATCTTCCCCTTGTTTCTCAAAAAATAAAGGAGGAGCAGCCTCCTCTGCCTCATTGGACCAGTAGCCACTTCCATACATGCATCAGTCTATCTACACATGTATAGATCTATACATACATCTGTCTACACATCTCTACATACATACATGCATCTATGTGACTATATATCTAGGCCTACGTCTGTCTATGTATCTGTACATACATCTGTCTATTTATACATCTACCTACACATGTATAAATCTAAGTAAATCTATATCTGTTTATACATCTAGCTCCACATCTACATGCAGGGTTCTAAATGAACACCCACAGAGAGCCAGATGCAGGTAGATTTTCCGTGTGCAACACTAACATGCCAGATTGAGAGTTGGAACAGGATTTTATAGGCCGTGCAAAAAAAGAGGTTGATTGTGGTAAAGTGAGAAGTCTGGTAAGGAGGATGATGTCGATTAAACTCAGTAATGGGGCGGCTGTGGCTCAGGAGGTAGAGCGAGTCGCCTGCTAATCGGAAGGTCAGTGGTTCGATTCCTGGCTCCCCTAGTCTGCATGCCAAAGTATCCTTGGGCAAGATACTGAACCCCACGTTGCTCCCGATGCGTTCATCGGAGTGTGAGTGTGTGTGAATGTTAGTAAGCACTTAAGTGTAGATAAAAGTGCTGTATGAATGTATGTGTGACTGGGTGAATGTGGCCTGTAGTGTAAAGCGCTTTGAGTACACAGAAACTGAGTAGAAAAGCGCTATATAAGTACCAGTCCATTTACCATTTACCATTTAATCATTTGATTTGCTTCCATCAAATTTACTTTTATGAATTAGAATTTTGACACCAAGACTTCATTTGTGTGATTTGCAGCTGTGAGCATCAAAATGAAAACCAAAAGAGGCTTGAAATATTTCACTTTACGTGTAATGAATATAGAATATATGAAAGTTTACCATTCAAATTTTTTTAGACTCACTAGTAATGCAAGAATGTGTACAATAGCACATAGTATCATTAGTTTATATTTCGTTAACTGGACATATAGGCTGGAGTCCTTGATCTGTGCAGTCACACTGTCTTGCTTTTGTTTCTCGCAGGTATGCCGTGCTACGCTTCAACCAGTACTTCAAGACCAAACCTGCAGTGATGGCCCTGCAGATCCCAGAATGAGAGGAGACAAAAGGAAGCCAGAAGGACGAGGAGAGAAGACGAGAGGGAGGGTGTAGAAGGTTAAATGCTGGGACTTCCTGTCCGGTGGGGGACTCTTCTCTGTGAGCCAGCTGTTGATGGACCACTACTCGGTCTGCCTGGCATCCTTTTCCTGCAACAAGCGCAATTACTCTTTGATTCCTCCAAACTTTAGCTCCACATCCGTCACCACTCTAGCCCAAGAATGATAAAACTTCTGTGTGTGTCTGTTTGCAAGTGTGGTTGTCTGTGTTCCTACTTTGTCTTGAGAAATGTCTTGCTTTTCCTCTTAGGGCAGCTGAACCAGGCGTAGAGAAGTCTGTGCTTAAGGTAGGGCACCAAAATGTTCCACAGCACTGGTAATGAAGGTCAGAAGAGGAAAGAGAGAGTTTCAGATGTTGATAGTTTTTCCTCTGTAGATGTGGATGAATTTGGGTCAGAAACTGACTTCAGGTGCAGCCTGGCATTACTCACATTCTGTGTTTGTGTGTGTGTGTGTGTGTGTGTGTGTGTCATATGCGGGGAGACTATTCCTCCTTCTGTCTCCACATATTTTAACACATTGTGACCTTTCCTCTTTCTTTTTCCTTCCTCTTTGGTGCTAAGTGACTGTAGCTTTCTGCACTGAGCTTCCCAGAGATCACCTGGGTGTTTCTCCCTCAGTTTTTTTTTTCCTATTAAGGCACTTTGAGCTTTTTTCACCTTCTAGTTATTCACAGCAAACTGCTGCTTCTGCTGCTGCTGCTAGAAATGTAAAACTTACTGTTCTCTGTGCTAGTGGGTTTTTTCCCCCTGAAAGGAAGGACCTGCCAGATGCCATGTGTGTGGAACAGCAAATGGAAAAGCTTTAGGTTGAATCACTATTGCGTTATAGCAATCAGTGATGGGGAGTAGTAGCTAAATGTGCATTTATTTATTTGTGCGAAGATGCTATGGGTTATTTAACATCTCAGGTTAACAACTCTTCGGATTGGAAAGGGGTACTGAAGGAGAAGGAGGAGATGGGTGGTTAACAAGAGGAGACCTGTGTGAATGTGATTCTGTGTGGGTTTCTGTCCTCAAGCTGTTTTTCCACCTTCTTGACTTTTGTGGTTACAGCGCATCGCTCTGTTAAACTTTCCATTTAAGGTTTTCCAGACCTCTCGGAAAATCACCACCTTTGTCACCCTCTGTGTGCCATCGCCTCCTCTCCCTTTATGCCCTTTTATCTTTGATCTCCCTCCATTTCCCAGTTTTGGTCCCCCATCTCCCTTCCTCTGTTGAGGTTTATGCACCTGTTCCTCAGGCAGTCTTGACATCAGAGCTCCGTCTCAGCCCCAAATTGTAATCCACTCCATTCATCCCGGATTTAGAACCAAAATTTCTTACATAATCGCACGTTGCATAAGTTGTAACAGGGGTCAAATCAAGTGTAGCTTTCGAAGAGACCAGAATGGGTGATCTGAGGCTGTGTGACTATCACGAAATCACCTTTTACTTTCATGGGAAAAAGATTCTCCGGAAGAAGGAGAAATCATCAACACTCCACAGAAAAGTGCTTAATGCTTAGAAAGCAGGATTCTTTGTCTGAATGCACCTTAGGAGTGAGCACAGATTTCAGAATGTGAAGCACATTTTCTTCACGGGACTGTTGTTTTTGTCTGTGAACAACAACATACGTGTACAGGCATTAGCTGTAAGCTAGCTTGCAGCGGATGAGCCAGTCTCCGTGTGCGTTTTTGTTCACTTTTGACTGAACACAGAACTAACCAGAAACTTCTCTGTTTAGGACGGTCACCCTTTTCAGACCAGGTTTGAACAGTTTTGAACTA
>VUQI01004394.1:4278-15813 GCA_015106735.1 Paratilapia polleni | reverse complement strand
TGCGTTTTTTTTGTTTTGGTTTTTTTTTTTTTTTTTTTTTTTTTTTTTTTAATAGATAATGAGGCAACGCCGTGCCTACTGCCTTGTTGTTGTTGTTGCTGCTGCCTTTTTTTGTTGCTGCTGTTCAACCTTCATTACATTCCCTTTGCGATGTGTGACCACCGGTAAATTTCCACCCAGTAGAAACTGGGTGAAATATTTAGCAGTGCCTCTCTTCACCACTAGAGGAGTGTCTAACAAGCATTGATTGTTGAGCTTCCTACCAGCACTTTTTGTGCCTGTCTAATCAGATGGAAAAATGGAGAGAGGATTCATTCGGAGCTGCCCTCTGTGACAAAGTTGTGAACAGTTTCACTCTTTCTGTTTCAGCCCATTGTTCTCCCTTCTTTGTTTAGTGGCTTTCAAGCATGCCTGTACATCAACATGTGCAGCTCATCAAGCCTGCCTGTTTATTATTATTTGCTCAGTGTCTGATGTGATATCGGTTTTGAACATGACTCTTTTTCTCACATAATTGCCCAGAAGGACAACCACACAGGCAACAATTTCATATGTAGTCAGAGTCTGATAGGCCAAACACAACACTTCATTCCTGATTAGCAATGGCTGGTTCTCAGAGTGTCAGTGGCATAAAATTATCTGCGTACAAAATGTTCTTATTTTATAAAAGCTGGCTTTAAGGTGGAAACTCTGTTAAAGAATTATCTGGAAAGTTGAAGGTGTGGTTCGGCTCCCAGACCTTTGGGTGAAGTGTTTGGTGGGAAAGTGAGAGGGGAAACAAGGCAGCATGCCAGTGTGGTGGACCCAGGCTTGTGGAGGAGTTCAGGATTTGCTTCTTCACAAGGAATCTTCTGCCAGATGTTGCATAACGACTCAAAACTAGGTCAGTGTACCCACCGTCCACATGCAGATGGCTGAATTATAGCTTTCTGTGGCAGCCTTGCTGTGCATGCTGTTCACTGCATTATAAGAAGGCTATTTTCTAGAATGTGACACCAAGCTTGTGCTTTTATCTGTAGAAATATTTGGCAGACAGTCTTGGCTTTGCAGGGTTACGCATTTGGCATTTGTTCATCTTTCAGAAAAACTAAACAGTTGTGCAACATGGCACGTCTTGATGTTCTCTGTGTTTAATTTTTATACTGCACGCAAGAAGCATTGCTGTAGATGCACTCACAAGCAAAACTGTGCCAGAGATGACTGACAAATAGTGCACAGTGCTTTTTCAGAGCAAAGAAATTACATTTTGAGAAGTTCTTTTATTCCATCTTCCCTCTCAGACTGAAATCATCCTAATTCTGTCCCTCTACATTTATTTATTCCCATTGGGCAATGTTAAAGTAAAGGAATAAACTGTTAGTTGCAGCCTGAAGCATAGTGATCCCATCTTAAAATAGATCCTCCTTTTTTCTTTTGGTTACTAGGCTTGTATACTACTGTTCAGTGTGGTTATGAGTTTAGTGGGTCACTGGATTTGAGTATTTTGTGTTGTTGATCTGGAACAGTACACGCATGTACTTGCACTCTTGACTATGAGTGTAAATTAGAATGGATAGAAGTTTGAGATTACAGGCACGCAAGTCATAACCACATGTATGCAGTGTTTATTCTGGAAGTGTTACATGCAAACTTAACTAGCACTGTGATTTTTCTTGTTTAATCAGTCTCTTGTGACTCTTTTTCTAATGTTATCAGCTCAGGGCCACAAAAATGGGTGTTTTATTGAAACAGTGTTTTTGTCTTAAACATTCATTTTGATGAATACAAATGAATTGTTTTGTTTTTTTTGTTGTTTTTTTTAATGACAAATGTGTCATTTGCACATGACCTTGGCTTTTGAAAGAATATCTTTGTGTTTCCTCCAAACCATCTGACAGTAGATAACATAGTTATTTCAGTAGCAGCTTACAAAGACCATGCTGTTTGTCTGCCTCAGTGTCAGTCTGGTCTTTTAAAATGTCTTTATCATGGTAGCAGATAACCCTCCAGCCTGATGCCTACTCATGTATTGTGTATAGTGAAATCAATCCTGAAAATGCTTTAGATAAAAGTCCTGCAAATATATTTAACTGTATTTTAACAGTGTGTCTGACAAGGGCACACAGTCAAAATGCTTCCTAGAGTCACATGTGTCTTTTCGAGGAGAACAGGCGAGCAGTAAACTGTTACAGGGCTTTTAGTAGGTAAAAAAAAAAAAAAAATCCTCCCAAACAAAAATGATAGGTGCATTGCATGTGTACCAGTTGGTCAGAATAACAACCTTTTTAATGAGTTAGTACTACATGCAAGTTGGAAGCTTGCACAAAGTGAGACTGCCCAGAAAAAGCCTTGTCACATGGCCTGTGGGCAATTGGTGCACCTGCTGTGGTCTGTCTTGTCCTCCTCTCCCCATGTGGTTTAGTAATAAAACAGTTTAAATTCATAATTTTTTTTTTTTACTGAGCTTCAGTCTGCAGGTGATATAATGGTGAGTTGGTTAGCCATAGGATTACACCAGCTGTGTTTATTTCTGATGTTAAAATCTTCTCGGTAAAGTGAGATAATCTTGTGTTTGACTGTCAGTTTAGGTGTCCCTTGGTTTACTGGCTGGTGAAATTTGAACTTTTTAATATTAGACTAACATGTCTGGCAAGGGAGGGTTTTTACTGGGTGTGATGCGATTGCGAGTGGGGTTGCGCATCAGGGTTACACTGTATGTAGCTCCACTGTCACAAGTTGTTCCCTCCTGCATTTTCCTCATAGGTCAGTGCCTTAATGAAAGAGTTCCTATAGGGAGGAGCTAGTCAAGTAGGCTTGTCAAATAAGATAGAGCTGAATGAGCCTTGCTTCAGAGAGAGAGGAGATGGAGCTGAAGACGTGAAATGGATTAAACTTGCTTGGCCTTGGAGGATGTTGGCAGCAGGTATGGAGATTTAAAGAGCTAAACGGAGTGCTATAAGGGAGCATGTGCTTCGCTACCAATGCTGTAGGCTTCATGCTTTAAAGGATTTTGAGATAAAATGCTGAAAATTCCAGCTTCTTTGCTAAATTTGAAGATAAGTGATTGGATGAAGTGGGCTGATTAAGGTTGTCTTTGGTTGAATTTTTTTATGCAGTGTGGTGAATGTGGGGAAAGATTTTGAGCTCTGCCTCATGTTTGGAAAATTTCTTTTGAAAAGGACACTGGAAGAGAAGAAGGGAGGGCAGTGTTCACTTTCTTACCACGTGAAACTGACTCATGCTCACATTGCCTGAGTGCCAAGAACATACAGCATCAATTTAAAAGCAAAACAAAAACTTGACTCTTTTCCTTTTTTCTTTTCTTTTTTTTTTTTCTCCTGTCCAGGTTATAATGTACAACCAACACAGAATAAGTACTACTCTATAGCCAACGGGATACCAAGGACTCGATTGCAGTCGCTTCAAGCCTGATAGTTTGTCCTTGTGGCTGCTTCCCCTGTCCATTCTGCTCAGTGGTCAACTGGCATTTCTTCTGACAACTTCCCATCCCTCTCCTTGGGTGAAGAAGACTTAGTTCCCCAGGGATCTTAGTCTACTTTGCCTATTGCCTGCATTTGTTTCCTGTTCTGCTCTCAGCAGTGGTGCTTCCCTGGATTTGAATTATTCTCTATTAGGTAAGGCAGTGACTAATGCATAGGTTATAATTCACAATGCACATTATAGACACCTAATCCTAATTCTCTGTTGTCATCAGTGAACTAAGCCTGCTATTACAATGCTGTATATCTGAAAGCATGTTATACACTGCAGAACAGGTATATTAGTACTTGACTAAAAGCATACATGTATTTATTTATTTTTTGTTGTCTTTTTTAGATAAACTTTCAAAATTCTACCAACATGATTCAAAACGGTTATTTGATCTTTGAGGATGAAAGTTTCCTGGATTCTACCGTGGCCAAAATGAATGCTCTGAGAAAGAATGGACAGTTCTGTGACGTTAGGCTGCAGGTATGGTTTATTGCAAACACTCTCGCATGGTCCAGTGCACCTTCTCAGAGAAGCTACTGAGTTATTCTGTGAACTGATAAGAGCTGAGCAGCAGCAAGGTGTACTGTAGGGGACAAATGACCATTTGTATGATACGGATCTCTCATCACACCACTAAAACCCTTGAATACATGTTGTAAAAAATGTAATAGCTTTTAATTTTTAACCTTATTTTAACTACTGCCACTGAAATCATTTTTTTCACTTAAACAAGGAGACATCTGATTGTGTGACCTTTCTCTTTGTTTGTCCAGGTGTGCGGCCATGAACTCATGGCCCACCGTGCAGTTCTGGCTTGCTGTAGTCCCTACCTGTTTGAGATCTTTAACAGTGACATTGAGTCTCATGGAGTCTCACATGTCACTTTTGAAGACTTAGACCCAGAGGCTGTGGAGATCTTGCTAAACTACGCCTATACTGCCCAGTTAGTACCACTTCAGGCCTTTGACTGTTTCCTTCAGTCCATCTATATATGAGCCTTCATAAATGGTTGATCACCACTTTGTGTTTTTATGTAACACAGGCTCAAGGCAGACAAGGAGCTGGTCAAGGAAGTTTACTCTGCAGCCAAAAGGTTCAAAATGGAGCGAGTCAAACAGGTATATTTTTATTCATCTGCACCTTCATCACATTTTTCTGCCCCTATTGTCATTCTCCAAAATCCTGTGTGTTCTCAAAGTTATTAATTTTAATGTGTCCCACTCACTTCTCAGATTTGTGGAGACTACCTGCTGTCTAAATTGGATGCTCAGAATGCCATCTCCTTTCGAAACTTTGCCAGCTCTATGGGAGATGGTAGATTTTTGGCCAAGGTAGACACCTTCATCCAAGACCATCTACTGGAAGTGTCTGAACAGGAGGATTTCCTTAAACTTCCCCGCCTAAAGGTACTGGCATATATTATCACATACATTGAGAGAGTTCACACCATTCTGTAATCATGAAGCTACACAAAATGGAAGGTTTCCCCTTTTTTGGTAAATTGTAAACCTACAACTAAATGGATACATATTAACAGACACTTATGGCATTTTTATTTTTTTGCTTTCTATTCTAGTCTCCCCTCTCTCTGAAGCTATAACTAGCCAGTGTTGGAGGTCTTAGGTTAAATAACTCAGGATTAAGGTTTATATTTTACCCTTCTGACTTTGACACAAGATTAACTTACTTACAGTATGAAGGTCTGCCCTTTAATCATTACACTTAAAGTCTGTTGGGTGTTTTAAGCACAGGGGGCTTAAAGCATAGGCAGGTTACAGTGAGGCTTTTGTTCATACTGTACTGAATTAACCCTGTGGTTGAGTTTGTGCGAGTCAAAGAAATCCCCTGCATTTGTGTAAGGTTGGAATACAAACCTGCATGTTAGTCACTTCCTTTATTCAAGGATTGCATTTGTGTTGAAGTGCTGAAATTGATATCTTTGCATATTTTATTTGACAAAGCTTTAAAGAAAAAATAAGAAGTTAAAAACAACCCAAACTTCTAATGTGGATGTCGCACTTTCATCCATCACTAATGTCACATTTTCTTGGGATACTTGAACTCCATTTTGTTTACAAGTAAGACATTCATTGACCTTATTTTTCATCTTTAACCAGGAGCTTTACTGGTTTAATAATTGGTGAGAGGATTCCCAAGCAACTTAATATCCTGTGCTCCTACCGTGATGGCAAATTAAGCAAGTATACAGGGAAAAAGTAATGCTTAAACTGTCCCTAAGGCAAGGTAAAATGGTAATCAGCCAGTAAGATCAGGTTCCCAACTAAGCAGTAAAGGTCATGTTATAAATTTTCTGTTATGCACTCACTTTATTTCTGCCATCCAACTCCTGTTTCACCTCCTCTGTGTTTACAGTTAGAGGTAATGCTAGAGGACAACTTGACCCTGCCCAGCAATGGCAAGCTCTATTCGAAGGTTCTGAACTGGGTGCAGCGTAGCCTTTGGGAGAACGGAGAACAACTGGAACGACTGATGGAGGAGGTCAGTATCAGGGTGTGCAGTCTCAACTCTCAGACCAATCTTCATTCTTACCTTACCCCTTCCCCTCCCTCTAACTCCTCCTGTTTTTGACATTAAGAAGTCATTAAGGAGGCTGAAGTAGAAATGGCATGCCATTGTCATGCTGCTCTGTCAGCATTGTTCTTTTTTTTCCCTCTGATTTGTTGAAGTTTTTGCAGTAAGAAACTCTGTACCCCTGAACCATACTACAAATTAGAGGTGAGCCCAAAAGAGCTGCTGTCTGCTCTCGTCTCTTTTTTTTGTTTTGTTTCCAATATTCTCTTTTGGATATGTGGTTGGTTTATATACAACCCCATCTGAGTATTACAGTGCTCCTCTCCTCCTCTGAAACACAAAAACTCAAAGCTTCTCAAAGGTCTGATCCTTGATTCTGCTTTTTCACTGACACTTTACTGTCTGAACAGGTGCGCGTTTGTTGCTCCAGCACTAACAGGCACTCCTCCCCGTTGATTTATATCTCCTGTAGGTTTATTAGCAGCAGCAGGAGACCAGACTGAGGAACCAGGACTGAGCCACCAGGGTAATGAGTCAGAGAAAAGAGAGGGAGGAGAGGAGCACAACTGCCTCTCAGCAGCTTCTCTTTGCAGCCAAACAACACTGTGTCCCCATCTGTCCATGCCACACATGCACATGAATCCCATTTCCACATTTACCAGAACACATGGTTCACCATCCCTTTTGCAATCAATACATGTAATTAAATGTCCCATTGCTGCACAAAAAAATCCATCTATCCAGTGGCACATTTAAAAACCACTCAGATAGTGCTAATGGTGATTTGGTCATTATATTTCCCTGGATTACAAATTAACCTTCCAGGTGAAAAAAAATAAAAAATAATTAATTAATTAATAAATAAATAAATATATTATTTAGCAAATTCTAAAACATTTTTACATCAATCTTTTGCTTTAAAAAAAATTGCCCTAAAGATGGGCAGCTGAGTGACTTCATCTCATATTTCCACTGTATTATTTTGTTGGACTTCAACAGAATACATATGACTGCTTGCATCTCTTGCTGGATTTAATCTATTGTGGGATCATGTCCAAGCTGATAGTTCTTACAACAGTGCTGTTGTAGTTAGTTATCTGGATTTGACTGCCTATTGTGGCTGCCATCACAATGCCCAACTTCCTCAGCTAGAGGATGGATTTCAAAGCAGCTGAGGTGGGAAGTGGGCCACATGCAGCTCCTCCTTCATTGTTCACAGAAGATCTTTCCGGATACAGCCTCTCATTTTTTGTTTATTTTTACCAACTCCCTCTTTTCATAGATGCAAATTAAGGAGACCCCCCTGTCACACGTTTGGCAGATACCTTCTTGAACTTGAACATGTAACCCACTCTATGCAGTGGTGGCAGTATTTGTGTCTCTTTAAAGGAAGCCTTTCTATTCAAACAGCTGAAGATCCAGGCCTCTGTCCCTCCCCCCCTCTTCTCTTCACAGCACTGCCTCTCCTCCCTCCTCCCTCCCTCCTCCTCTTCCCCCTTATAATGGGGCTCTCAGTGTGTTGCCATGGAGACAGCCACATGGGTGTGTTGTTCCTGTTTGTCTTTCAGGTGCAAACGCTGTACTACTCACCTGACCATAAGCTGGTGGATGGAGGGCTGGTGATTGAGGGGCACAGTGAGGTGTTTGGTGGCGAGGAGGACCACCTTCAGTTTGTGCAGGTACTCAACAGCTTGTGCCTGGCTTCACTGCCTCTACCACATTTTGCTTGGCAGTGTGCAGCATAGAGCTTGTGCCTGACCATGCATAAAAGTACTACATAGCCTGTTTCTGGCTAAAAGTATATATGGCTCATTTGTAGCATAATTTAGCCACAACGTAAGAGCTAATGTATTGTAAGACATGAGCAACGATGCCAGCCTGGCAATGCTGTTGAGCAATTAAAACCACATTTTGTTTAAGCTAATCTCAACCACTTGAGTGTGGACAGTTGTAGCCGTTTCAGCTTTTTATTGCCCGATTTGGGGTGTGTGTGTGGGTTTTGTTTTTTGTTTGTTTTGTTTTTTCTAATTGTGTGATTGTGGCATCATGGTCTGACACAGTAGTTTGTAGTGCTGTGTAGCTGGCTTCAGATGGGGGTGAGATTTCGCTACTTGCTCGGGCAAGATTAATGCTGGTTCAGTATGCTACGTCTGCATTAGAGCAGCTGGATCAAAGTGTAGGTTGGGGTGGAATTGGCTGGTGTTGGCCGCTGTTGGGGCCTGTGGTGCAAGCTTGGTTTCTGTAGCTGCAATATACTCTTGCAGAAGAAACCTGTACGGGAGAGCGACCAGAGACAGATGAGCTGCAGCTCTTCAGGAAGCCTGTCACCCTCCAACCAAGCAGCAAATGCCCCAAAGCAGACCGCCAGGAGAGAGTGGAAGTACATCGCCTCTGAGAAGACCGCAAGTAAGTGTTTAACTGTATATAATTAGTTGGAGTGCAATTACAAGGAATTTCCTTTTGTGGGGGAAGAAACGTCATGGGATGTGATTACAGCACAGCGAAATGGGTAATTTTTTAGCATAAGGGGCAATGCATCTGGATTGTTTTTATTTGAAAAATGAAACTTGAGAAATTCACTTTCTCTGTTGCTTAACTATCCCTAATCTTACCCCTAGACAACAACTACTTGTGTCTGGCTGTGCTGGATGGTGTGCTGTGTGTGATCTTCTTGCACGGTCGCAACAGCCCTCAGACATCTCCCTCTGCCACGCCCTGCTTGATGAAGAGCCTCAGCTTCGAGGCCCAGCCAGAGGAGCTTGAAGAGCACCCGCTCTCACCCATGCATTATGCTCGCTCTGGCCTGGGTACCGCAGCCTTGAATGGAAAACTCATTGCAGCAGGTTAGCACTAAATGGGAGTAAAACATCCATCCATCATCTGTACTGGTTTATCTTTTAGTGGGGTGCAGGGGGCTGGGGCAGTAACAAACAGGATGAAAATAATTGGTAGTGCATTTGTAGATCATAATGTAGTACAGTGAAAGCTACATACTTTTCTTAACATACAGGGACCAAAGCTCACTTCTGGTTTTTGTAGAACTAGTTTATTGAGGCTGTCCATTTTGTGCTGGATAATATTTTGGGTTTATATAAGGCATTCATAGTGTATGCAATACATGAAATTTGACCATAGTGCCTCTTTCTGATCTTTTAGGAGGCTACAACAGAGAAGAGTGTCTGAGGACTGTGGAGTGTTATGACCCCAAGGAGGACCGCTGGACTTTCATCGCACCCATGCGGACTCCGAGGGCTCGATTCCAGATGGCTGTGCTCATGGTAGAGTTTACTATTTATCTTATCCCAGGTTTATTTACTTCACATTAAAGTGAAATTTTTTTTTATACTGGCCTGGGAGTGTGCCTGCACCTGTTCAAACAGGATTCAATTGTCCTGTGAAAATTATTTACTCCCTGTTCAAATATCTGGGCTTGTAAATTGTTAATTTCTCTCAGTAGGCACTTAGTGTTGCAAATTTTACAACCAGAAATGTAAGTGTAAAAATGTCAGGTTACTGTATTGTCTAATAACCCCTCTATTTCCACCTCTTACAGGGTCAGCTTTACGTGATTGGAGGTTCAAATGGACATTCTGACGAGCTGAGTTGCGGGGAGAAATATGATCCACGTACTGATGAGTGGACTCAAGTGCCAGAGCTGAGGACAAACCGCTGCAATGCAGGTCAGTCCATTGTTCATGGATTCATTGATGTGTTGTGGATTTTTTTTGTTTTTTTGTTTGTTTTGTTTTTTTTTTCTTGTCTAGGAAAAGTGCTTAAGGCTTCAACTCATTCCTGTTATCTCTGTTGAAAGGTGTCTGTTCCTTGAACAACAAACTCTATGTTGTGGGAGGGTCAGACCCCTACGGGCAGAAGGGTCTGAAGAACTGTGACGCTTTTGACCCTGTGACTAAAACCTGGACCAACTGTGCCTCCCTTAACACCAGTATGTATCCACAGTGTCACATTAAATGATCTAAGCTGTAAACTTGTGATTTCTGCAGAGGTGAGATGAAAAGTTGTATTCATTAAGCAAACTTGTTTTCAGGGAGGCACCAGGCAGCAGTGTGTGAGTTGGATGGCTTCATGTATGCCGTTGGAGGGGCAGAGTCGTGGAATTGCCTGAACACTGTGGAACGCTACAACCCTGATAACAACACCTGGACTCTGATAGCCCCCATGAACGTGGCTCGCAGAGGGGCTGCCGTTGCTGTCCACGCAGGTAAGCCCATGAACAACAAAAGGGTGAGAACTGCCTTCCAGACAAAACCGTTTTTAGTGCAGAATGCAGGCACTGTTACGTTTCTCTGATGTTGGCATCTCACTCTCTTGATAGGCAAACTGTTCGTCGTTGGTGGTTTCGATGGCTCCCACGCTCTTCGCTGTGTGGAGGTGTATGACCCCGCCCGCAATGAGTGGAAGATGCTGGGTAGCATGACCTCGTCTCGCAGCAATGCGGGCGTGGCCATACTCGGTGACGCCCTCTACGCCGTGGGCGGCTTCGACGGAAATGAGTTCCTTAACACAGTGGAGATGTACAACCCTGAGACAGACGAGTGGTACGACTGCGCCAAAGCCCCGTCTCCCCTCTCCGACTGAAGAGAGAAGACTGGGAGGAGGGGAGGGCAGGGGATGGGGAGTTTCACAGTGCTTCACCTTTTGTCCAAACTAACAGGCTTAGTGACGTAATCGTGTTTCGTGATGTTCTGTGTGTATGAGCGAATATGTGTGGGGATGGGGGGGATGTTGGGATGTTGGGGTGAGGGGTCTTCAGTGAAGATCAGCTTATATTGGGGGGGGGGGTTGCCCAAAGCAACATGACGCCTTTGCATATTGCATACAATGGTTTTTGTGCTGTACATATTGTTTCTTCCTAATTTTTGTCATATGCCAACACATTTAGTGCTTTCTTTTTTTTTTTTTCCCCCTCAGAGTTCAAAGGTTTATCACTTTTGAGATTTTCAGAGAAGCGTTCTACTTTTGGTTACTTAGAAGGTGGCTGTATGGAGTGGTGATGATTTGACTTTTTATTTAAGAATATTTCTGTTGGGGAAATGTAATTTTGCTCACATATTTAAAGGTCAGTAGTTTGAAGCCTTACTCAGAGTGCAAGTTGATAAACACTTGTCATGGCTTTTTTGTGTCATTTTAAACCAGCTGGATTGCTTTTTGAATCTTAAATGATGGCCTTTTTTATATTTTTTATACACTGCTGATTTACCAGTAAAATAAAAGTAGTAGCAGACAGCTTAAGTCATTGAATCTAACCAGTGCCAGATTTAGTTGCATTTTCATGCACACACCACACACGCACAAACCATGCTTCTGCTAACCAAACTTTTGTTATTGTGATTTAATAAATTGATGTATGTAGACATGCAGTTTACTGAAAATCTTTTTTTTTTTTTTTTTTTTTTTTTTTTTTTTTTTTTTTTTTTTTTTTTTTTTTTTTTTTTTTTTTTTTGGCTGTTTTATGTCTGTAGTTTCTTGTGTCTCTTGGTAGCCCATTTGCAGCACTGTGGTTACCTTGAATAA
>VUQI01004384.1:28568-38704 GCA_015106735.1 Paratilapia polleni | reverse complement strand
ATTTTTTAAATTATATTTTTTTTTTTTTTTTTTTTTTTTTTTTAAAAAAATTTTTTTTTTCCTCAAAAAAAGGGGGGGGGGGGTTCTAATTTCTTGGTATGTTATGGTTATAATTTGACACGTGTTATGGCTCTGGGTGTAGAAATGATCATGTAAATGAAAACCTTGGCTTCTCTTCCTTTCATCAAAAAATATGAATGACTTAAAATAAAGGTATGAGTTCAAATGCATCAGCGTCATACATTTTTAATGAAGAACGTGTTCTTGTCTACGCATGTGCGGAGAGCACATCTTCTTTTCTGTTGGGATTTCAAAATAAAGGTTATGCAGTGCAGGCCTTTTCTTACCGTGATTAGGTAGTACAAAATTAAAGGCATAAATTTAGGACAATGTTGACGTCTTCCTATCACACTGAAAATAACAAAAGCAAAAACTCTTATTGCATGGTTAGTTGCTAAGGAATAACAAATGTCACAGCTTTAAGTTTCCAATTCAGGGTCCAACTTTAGCAGAGCCAGTGCTTGCTTTACTATTTGGCCTTACCCATGTGATGAACAACATGGCGTTTAATTGACAATCCAGGCATAATCGGCGTAAGACGTAATGTTTTCCATGTACATCAACTCTCGTTTATGAGTGTGCACATGGCTCTGGCTTATGCGTGCACGTGCGTGCGAGTACGTTGGAGAGCGAGAGAGAGAGAAAGACGTTTCATTGGCAGATACAGTGTGGATTTCCCTCCTTTGCATGCCACCCTAGATCAGAAAGTATCCCACCAACCTCCTTCTAGCCATCCAGTGCTGCTCCATCGATTCGATTCTGGGAAACACTTAACAAACTAATGACTATTGATGGCTGATTAATATTGCATCAACAACAACTGATTGGCGACACTATCAAATGGCGTGTGCCGCTACACGTTCAAGCAGCCATCTGACGGGCTTTTGTACAGTAGTTTGGCGGTGTGAAAGAGCCAACAGATGACAAATACGGGGTTATATGGTGTGCCGCGCGTTCACTTTATGGCTCACAGTTCGTCTAATTCGAGAGCAGTCGCGTCTTTGAAGGCAGACACTTGGCGTAAATGTACAGTTAAAATATTCTACTCTCAGGTCCCCGGGCGGAGCTCCGACAGTCCCTGGCTTCATTAAATTTTCATCGGTATCCCTGTGAAAGGGGGGAAATGTTCTGGGGAAAGAGAAAAATAAAACAGAGGGCGTAATTATAACAAAAGGAAACAGCGCTGCCCTTTTCGTTTTGTAGAAAGCTCCCACAGTGTCTTTCTCATGCATGCTTCAGTGTATGGAGCCCATGCAGCATGTGATGTGAGCAGACGTGTCTGTGACTTTAAGGTAAATTGTCTGGCTCACATATTTGTTATATATCTAAGAAAGAAAAAAATAAATAAATAAAACAGACCTTCGATTTTCTTCATTGTGCTTGGGCCTTTTCTTTATGTGTGTGTGTATTTTTTTCGGCGCCGGGGTCACATTGATTCGATATCAAAGAATCCAGATCGATTTTCGCCCAATATGTTAAAATGAAAACAGGCAATAGCCGTCTGGTTGAGAAGCCGCCTGCTTGCCTGCCTGCCTGGTTATCTGTCTGTCTGTCCTTCTGTCTGTGCAGAGCTGCGGCTTGTCAAGCAGCAGCGAGGCTCACTGCATAAAGTTAATTTCAATTCCCGATGAGACACTCACTCGGCAGCCCTCCCTGACCAGCGGTAATTAACAGGGATAGCTAATGACTACTTAACTCGCTCTTCATAATTATCTGGTTTTCATAATTCGATGTGTAATTTAATAATTCGCTCTTATTAACGTATTAAGTGAATGGCTCGTTTAGGGGAAATTAGAAGCACTCACCAGGAGCATCTTTTAATTGATGAACCATCACCGCTGTCTCATTAATAAGGGTCGTTTTGATACTCTTAATATGTCACAAGGGTGGCGCTTCAACATGTTTGGTTTATGGATGAGTTTTATGAAGGCAATGCTTTACAGATAGGACTGATTTTAATAAAGTGTGTAAATATTAAGGAGCAGTACACTCCTCACGTTTGAATTAATTAAGATATTACTGCATCATTTTTTTTAAACCACACATTGTTTAACACTCCTGCGTGTGTAGAATAATATGTTTAAGTCCATAAAAGTATTTTGAAAAACACCTGATAGTGATTTTTTTTTAAAAAAGTTTAAAAAAAAACACCGTACAATTGATTTTCTGAAGTATTTCAAAAGTCATTTTGCTTCATCCTGCTGGCGTAAATTTTACCTTCGTAATCAATTTGAAGTCATCCAAAAATTATCCCATGCAAATGTATTCCACGTGCTTTAAATAATTAGTGTAAAAGTGGACGACAGGTTTCAGAAATGCTAATGTTTGGCTCCTCCAGCCTGTCAGGTATCTGTCCATGGTGCTGAAACGCTTGCTCAGCGCTCAGCAAACCAGCAGGCCAGCCAGCCCTGAAGCCCCCAAAACAGAAGCTCTGCTTTGGACATGACATTCAAAATGCTCCCCTCTTTATAACCCTCCTCCTCCTCCTCATATCTAACTATAACTACGAACCAAAGGTTGTGCTTCAAAGCCTGTGTGCCCGCATGCACGAACGAAGCATGTTTGAGTGTGTATTTAAATAGAGTCGGGCACGTTGGCAGGCGAGCTGTTTTTCTGGCGGGCTGACATCTGGCAAGTCTGCGCTCCAGGGACCCATCTAGCTCTCCACAGACCCCCTGATTAGACTCTAATAGAATATTAGCATTTGCTCTCAGGTAAGGCAACAGTGAGCTACATAAGCTGGCAGCACGTCAGTGGAGACGCCACGTGTGTCTTTAACATTGATGGAAGAGAGGGAAAGTGGTTCCTGTAAGGCCTGCTTTATGACGAGGCCTGGAGGAGGGCGGTGAAACCAGAAAGGCAAAAAAAAAAAAAAAGAAGAAGCAAATTCACATTTTAATTTTTGGTATTCATCTCATGCTCTTATATTACCCGGATAGCCAGAGAACAGATTGGGTTATAGGGCGGGGAGTGGGGGTTGCTGGTTGTGTCTTGCTCATGAGCACTGTGACAGTCCACAAATTATGTTACAAAAAAGCAACCTGGACACCTTTGGGTACCAACAAGGTCATGCCACCTTTAAAAAGTGAAATATTTGAAGTAAAAAAAAAACAAAAAAAAAACCACTCAGAAACCGCCTGATCTATCCACCAGCAATCTTTTAAAAGCTGCGTAGCCCACAGCTAAACCGTTTCCCTCCTCCTCATCAATAAATAAATAGATGAATAAATAAAAGAATATTAATATGTCTGGATGAGCCACTTTGCACAGTGTAGTCATGGAAAACGTCCGATTAAATGTTAAAGTTTGTTCTTTAATGAAACACATATTGCAGTTCAATAAATAAATAAATTAAAATTACATGGATGTAATAAATTAATAGAATTATTTAACCAGGGAACCAAAAGCAACATACATTACAGAAATAAGTTACCTCAGCTAAACAGCAATACAGCAAAAACCTGTACGGATATATTTATGTGCATCGACTGGTTCCAATGAAATATTTACATTGTACACGTATACTTCCATGAAGCTGCTTCTTTTCTCTTCAAGAAAAAACATTACTTAAACAAGGTGATTTAACAAGCAACGACTTCATAATGATGCGCGTATATTTATACAAATAAATAGCAGAAAACATACATAAAATAATATAAAAAAACAAAATACTATCTCATATATATCTCGATTGTACCATCTCAGACGTTAAAAGTCGTAAAATTTGTGACTGCATGTTTCACAGTCGTTTCCCTTTAAACCAGAACAACACGCTTAACTTGCTGTCAGAATTTGATTTTCTCAAGCAAAACGAGGAGGGAGGGGGGAATCCCAATAAATATATAATGAAGTAAACATGACCTCACTCAATAAATAGTTCATAAGACACCGGCCCACTCTGGATTGTAAACTTATTGTAGCCGGCGAGAAATCATATTTTTTTAATAGCGAAAATCTGTAAATGCCAACCAAGTGAGTCCCTATTTGATAATCCCACATACTGAGGCCTAATAATAATAATAATAATAATAATAATAATAACTTAATCCAAACCCAGGGTATCTTGAAAATAGATCCCCGACTTTGATCACACATGGTAACAAAAATAAGTGGAATTAATTACACATTTAGACACAAAATGAAGTGTGTGACGAGGAAATTATTCATTTACACAAGGATATTTGGCAGTAATCTAATATTAGCTTTCAAGAACAAGTGGTGTGTTAATCCCCTCATGGACCCTGAATAAATGTCAGACTGCATTGTCATGAACTCGAAGGGAAAATGTAGCTTATCCTATAAGCCAAAAAATATAAACACCAATATTCACCAACCAAGTGCTTTGAGTTAAATGGCCCCGCTTTGTGGAAATAAAAAAAGAATTGCTATTTTCACTTGGGGGTCTAACGCAAACTATAGTCACCATTTGAAAGGAATCATAAATAAAAATTAAAGCGTAGAGTCCTGTAAGTCATACTGCGTTGGCATTAAAAAGGTGAAGCATAGTAAGTGTGGAAACAGTGGTCTTACTTGCTCTGTCAAACGATGCTTTACTTGACTCCACATCTTCCTCTCAGCGAGTAAAAGACGTGACTGGATTTTTTTTTCTCGAGTTTTTTTTTTTCAGTCATTGTTCAATTTTAGGAATTTTTTGAAGTTCAAAGCACAAAGTCATCGATGATTGAAAAAAGGTGTGAGATAGGAAATATGATACAAATCATCTCTAAACAGTTCCAAGTCTTTTCGAGGGTGGTGGTTTAAAGCGATTTTAGACGCATGCAGAGTACTTCATTCGTTTCTGTTTCTGTCGCTGGTTGCAAAACCAGACCCGCACCACATTCTTTTTCAGGTCCAGCTTTTCTGCGATTGCTGCGATTTTCTCCGAAGAGGGACGCGGCTGAATGGCAAAATAGGCCTCCAGCGATCTCTTCTCTGGTGCGGCTATCGACGTGCGCTTCCTCTTTTTCTCCGCGCCGTTGAACAACTCGGGTTTATTAAGTTTCTCCCTGTGTGATTTCTCGGCTTCTTCTAGCCACGCTTGCAGGATGGGCTTCAAAGCAATCATGTTGTTGTGAGAGAGCGTGAGGGACTCGAATCGGCAGATGGTGCTTTGGCTGAGGGAGCCCACCCCAGGAATCTTCAGACTGGCTAAAGCTGCCCCTACATCCGCCTGGGTAACCCCGAGTTTGATCCGTCTCTGTTTAAACCTCTCTGCGAAGGCTTCCAAGTCCCTTGGATCGGCGTCCACGTCGTTCATGCCCATGTGCGGTGGTAGCCCGTGGGCATGAGCCATGTTGATGGCTGCCTGGTGCATGTGGTTCATGCCCGCCATGTGGGCAGGGTGCGCAGGCGTGGAAACCACCGAGCCATCCGGCCCTGCCATGGCTCCCAGTGCCAGTCCAGGGGTGATGTGATCCAGCAGGTCCCCCTCCAGTGCCTGGTGAGGCTGGTGGTGATGGTGGTGGTGGTGGTGATGGTGGCCAGCCAAGGCGGATGGATGAGAAATAGGCACCGAGGAGGAAGAGGAGGAAGACGATGTGCAGGGGAGAGTGTTCATGGTGTGGTAGGTTGCGTCCGGCTTGAAGGGACTGTGATGTGGTGGGTGGTGGTGGCTCTTGGTCTGCGAGACTATATCCACCGCCGCTAGAGCTTCAGCCCGGGCCAATAAACTCTCATCCAAGCCTCCGAATATATTGCTCTGCAATTGCAAATAGAATGCACACATAACTGTCAGCAGGGAATTCTCCCTCCACTCCTCGGTTTAAAACATTTCCAGAATGTGAAAAAAAAGAAATCCTAAAAAAGGAGCACACAAAACAAGACACATGCAACATCCCAGGTCATAAAAATTAATACGAAAGGCAAAGCCGACTGAATACATAAGTTGAGCAGAGGAAAAAAAAATATGGAGGTGTTGGGTGATTTGCTGTGCAGACATGAAAAAAACATCAAGCAAAAAAAGTGGGCTGTCAAAATGTGCCTTTAAGCAGTGATTATGCAGAATACATACCGGTGGGGTTGGGAGACAGGCTCTGCGCATCGCCTCCGAGCTGCTGCTGCTGCCGCTGCTGCTGATGATGGTGCTGCTGTGTCGGGAGGATGAGCAGGAGGACGAAGGTGCATTGGAAGTCAAAGTGGAGGATGAGGAGGAATGCAACGAGTACTTGGGTTCGGGCAAGCTCGTGTGGGCCATAGCAAAAGGCTGCTTGCTGTTCAGAGACATCATCATCATATTTGCAGGCGTCCAAGCCTCGGCAAGTTCCTTTTAATAAGTTAAGACTCCGCCTCCTCGGTCGGGAGTTGAAGCCCAATTGCTTCGCAGGAATCTCAAGTCACTGTCGAATAAAGTGTCGGCAGAAGACGGTCGTGCAACAGTGAATCACATCTATTTATTATTACTCGCGGAGGTATGGAGAGGTGTCTCGTCTTTTGTGGCAAATGAGATATCACAGACGCCAACAACCCATGTAGCTGAGCGCCGATGATACCTCTTCCTTTGTGGACTTGTGGCGCAACTGTTCAAAAAAATACTCTCTGCCTTTTCTCCTTCAGCTGCCCCCACCTTGTATTACACAAGTATATTTTTTGCCTTGGATTATTTTTGGCAGAGCTCCTCATCAACGACGCCAGCAAGAAAAAAAAAAGTTTCTCTCCGTCTCTTAGGATTTCCAAAATACTTCAAGTTTGAAAACTGTTGCCGCTCTTGTTGACCTGTTTGTTTGTTTTTTTCTCAAAAGTTTCCGTCTCGATATGACCGTAAGTGAGGAGTAATGGCGATGACAGTCTCTGTACTGTACCTCTTCGACTACGTTGAATGCTGCGGGGACCCGAACTGCCTCTGCTCTGAGGCGAAGGGCAGACTGAGTCTCTCTCCGCCTCTCTCTCTCTCTCTCTCTCTCTCTCTTACACACTTTCATACACACACACACCCTCTCCTTTCTCTCTCTATAGCGCTCTCAGTGTCTCACCCACTCGCACACACACACACACACACACACACACACACCCTTTTGAGTGCACCTGAAAAAAAAACCCCTTTCATGATTTATTATTCTTCATTAGCCACACCAGCACCACCACAGCCGCCGCCGCTGGGGACTCTGCGCATGGGCAGTCTGGAACAAGGCATTTATTTCAAATGAATCTACTTCATCACCAACACCACCAACACCTCGTTACCAACACCACGTCCAATAAAACTCGGAGACTTTTTGAATTCCGTTTTGCTGTACCTGATAGTATTTTTTTTTTTCCTTGAATACTTTAAACAAAATTCAGATAGACAGATTGATCCCAGAGGGAGCAGTGAAAGTAAATTATCACCATGGACAGCTCCCCTTCACATATAAGGAAGCATAAATACGTTTTTCCCCTCCCCGCTATAATAATGTCAAAAATATATATTCCTAGATAACAATAAAAGTTTTTTTTTAAATTGTAAAAATGACTCGATTATTATCTTAATATCTAAATTAAAAGTAGCCTATAGATATATGTTTTTTAATCTTGAAAAAGAAAAAAAAACTTGTGGAAAATACCAGAAAAAAACTCTGTGAGGAAATTATATCTAATTTTAAGCACTTTGTTTTTATCCCTTACATTGATTTTCATGCACAAAGAGTACTATATAATGGATGACGATAAAAGTGGATTTTTTAAAGTAATGAGCGCTGTTAAATTGTAAATCTATACACTTGTCATAGCAGCCTATTATCTTATCTCTTCACTAATTAAGCCACATTAGCGGTAACGTAATTAAAACATTTAATCAGGTTGTAATTAACAACGGCTGTCTAATTTATTTAATATGGCCGCGTCTATAGGATCAGTTAATTGTTTTCTAAGTAGCCTAAGCTAAAGAGGAGTGGAAATATTCGGTGGAAAGCATGCCTCTTCAGTTTCCCTTTTCTTTTTCTGTGTGTTTAATTTTTAAACTTTCTCTTTACACACACGGCAGGTAAAGACACAGACACACACACACGGAAATGTGACACCTCTTGTGAGAGGTGTGAAGCGATGATCAGTGTCTTTGAAAGAGTAGAATTATCACTAATCTCCCCAAATGTGTTGCTAATATCAAATGTTAAGGATTCCACATTTAATTCCCTCCTTTCCACAGAACATTGAGTGCAGTCTTATTCTTATAATTAAAGGCTACACATCGCCGCCCTGTTATGTGTCCACAGCTTCAAAAAAAAAAAAAAATGTTTAAAACTACAGATATTACACCGGCGATAAAACGCGTTCTCTTGAATACAGTGCGTCTTTGCGAGCGACCAGATACCATGTTCGTTTTTTTTTAAATGCACACATACATTTAATATGTCCCCATGGCTGCCACAACAAGCCTGTTGGTGTTGCTGCACACTGCAAGAGAGCCATCCAGCTGCAGAAATATGTTGTTCCCCAGCGGGACAACAGGCGCTGCTGGAGCCACCTCCAGACATCGGGAGACAGAGATCAGGCTCGGGAGACATCAAGGAGCAATCAGTGTCTGCTCACATATACCGACAGACTGATTTATGATGAAACTTTAAAGAAATCATTTATATTTCACCACCTCTAAATCGGTGTATGAAATTTTCATCCACAATGAAACACACAAAAAAGTATATCTTAAGTCAAATAAATCAGCCCCAGCTTCTCCCAAGCAATTGACTTTGAAGTGCACTTTCAACACTTTCGTGAGTGTGTTCACATACCTAAGGCTTTTACTTCCTTTGCCAACAGCTTTCTCACGTTTGAGGGAGGACACAGTGTCAGAATGTTTAACAGAATTACCTTTGAAGGGTCTGTCATGGCAAACAGAAACACAATTAAGCTGCAATTCCACACACACACACACATATATATATATATATATATATTTAGAGCTACTATATTTGTTATATTGCATTAGATTCAAATAATATTGTTGCTTTTTTTATTTTATGATTTTTAATTATAAGCAGCACATTATGTGCAACACTTTAATTTTGATCTTTAATCATTTATTACCAATAAATAAATTATTAAATCTAACTCATGACAATATTTTATGAAAGAAAATCAAATGCAATAAATACAAGAGCATTTCTGAATTGTTTTACAAAGTGCAAATATTTTGAGATATAAAAAAAAGAACTTTAAATCAGAAGCACCACTGATATTGAGCTTGTTTTGTTATGTCAGATTTTAAATATTATCATACAGTCAGCTAAATGCTCCTCCAGCTTTTGCCTGTATTTGTGCCATCAAATTAATACAGTAATTTAAGGCAATGCTGCTATCAAAAAAAAAAGGGAAAAAAAGACAAAAAAACTTATCTCAATGCTGAACGCTGCACATACCTTGCCTTTAAAGACATATGCCCTCAGTGTAATTGTGCAACAAAAGATTTCTAGCACTTCAAGGATCTTTGCTACATACATATAAATAAATCTGCTCAGTCTGAAAAGGAAAGTAAAGCCAAAGTAAAACAGGGAGCACATGCAGCAAGGCTTGATGTAACTCAGGTGACTTGTTTGCTTTTTTTTCCCCCTTCTCCTCACTCTCTTACTTACATTCGAATCAAGGAGTGCTGCAGAGGTGTCTGTGTGCTTTACACAAAGACATACTCTTCTCAGCCTCCCTCAGGAGCTCTCCACGTTAACAATCCCAATTACACCAAGACCACCAGAGACAGCTGTTTTTATTACAGAACCGCTCCTTTGTGCCGCCAACAAGGTATCTCCGCTGCTAGACTGAACACAGAGATAAAGCTAGACTGTGAGGCAGAGGCAGAGAGGAGAGGGAGAGAAGTGTGGAGTGAAGTGGATAAAGTCTCTTGGCTGCTCGCAGTGGTGATGCCTTTATTCACAGCTTCCCCCTCCCTTTTCTGATCTCGTGGAGCTCTTTACATGCTGGAGCAGAAGGTCAATGCTTGTTGGGAGAGGGTCTACAAAGAGATCAGGATCTAACTCAAGGCAACAGCAAATCACACACACAAAAACGAGGGTGGTGGTGGTGGTGGTGGTGGTGGTGGGGGGGGGGGGGGGTGTCTCAGCCACCAACAGCAGTGTTTTATTTATTCATCTGCTTTACCTGGGAAATGTGAC
>VUQI01004384.1:2806-28548 GCA_015106735.1 Paratilapia polleni | reverse complement strand
CTGGGCCCGGTGGGGTAGGTGGGGGGGGGGGGGGGGGGGTGTGGGGGGGGGGGGGGGGGGGGGGGGGGGGGGGTGTCTCAGCCACCAACAGCAGTGTTTTATTTATTCATCTGCTTTACCTGGGAAATGTGACAGGTTCCACAAGGAACATTCAGGCTTTAATGTGTTGTTTAAATGCATACAACAAAAGGTAGGAGCCTTCAGGATTTACTAAATGTCACACACTGTACTGTAGCTCTCAGGCGGAACAAGTGGCTCACCACTTGAGATAATGAAAGAGGGTTCAAAAACTGCACTAGAATCACAGCTCAAATATATGTGCATTTGATCTCTCCACAGGGCTAAATATGAGCATCTACGGTTCACGAGACATTCAAATGACGTTTTATGGGTTGATTCAGGAAAATGTTTAGACACAAGACATGCATCCCATCTTCATGCAGAAGATCAGAAATTGCAGTCCAGCAGTTAAAGGCTGCTCTCGCTCTCTCTTTCCAAATATGACTGAAGTTTCACTTATAAATCTGCAGGAAAATATTTGGTTTAGCAACAAGAGGGCAGCAGAACAAGATCTAAACAAAAGTCTGGCATATTTAAAAAGCTGGTAAATGTGTAAGCAAACACACAAGATGTTTTAAGTTGTGTTTGTGTTTCCATTTTGAATCCAATATTCACTCTTCTTTTTGCTCTGTTTTGGTCTCCAACTTCTCCCGAGGAAAATGGCTGACCCACCATTTAGCGGCTAGATTTATCCCGCCATCACCTGCCATTTGATTCTGGGTAATCAGCGTACACATGATTTGTCCGAGATATTTAGATGAAAACAGCTGCTTCCTGCGACTGAAACTGATGGGAGCCGTGAGAATGAACCAGAACAGTAGGGTTGCAGGGCTGTAAAACAAAAAACGATGAACTGAAAGATGTGAAAATGCTCTGCAAAACTGAGGGGAACCGCAGAGTCAGCTGATAATTATGTGGGGGTTACACCATTAAAAGCATCACCCTTCACATTACACACAGTCATTTTAAATATAGAAACATTAAGTGCAGCGTTTTTGTTGCCAGTTATTTCTTCTAATTTTATTTTTTATTTTTTAACTACACCCATTGCTAATTTCATCACTTTTGTTGATTCCTTTACTGCAGCCAACAGCAAAACCAGCTAACCTGGTGTAGTAGTGAAGTCAACCTCAGGCTAAGAGGTCAGGAAAACAAATAACACCAGCACCAATTTCCCTATTACGCACCAGATGCCAACCTTTAGGGGAGAGGCATTAGATTCTGGCCCAGCCCTGCCTATAGGCTGCAGGGCAGCAGATGATAAGGTCAAGCCTCATAATGATGTCACATACCTTTAGGTACTTCAGATCAATATCGAGAGAGGCGCGTGATACCTGACAGTCAGTCAAATAAAGCCTGCCTGGCAAAGGGAAAGAAAAAAAAAACTCACTTTGAGACTGCCTCTTCTGATAAAATGAGATCCTTTCTTTCATGCTGCTTTTGGCAAAGATCATAGTGTCGGAAGGCTTTGTGAGCTCTAAAACAATGCGGTCATTCTCACGTCTGATAAAATATCCGACAGTTTTGACCACATTTTGCCGATTAACCTTAAATAACAGGACAAAATGAACTAATTTTACATACGTAATAAAGCATGGTTTGCTGAAAGCTGTATGCATTTGATTTGTCATTGACTCACATGGCTCTGTAGGATCACATTTGACATGACAGTCATTCCTTTGAGAAAAACTAACTTCATATGGCAGAAAAGGTGCTGGTGAGGAATGCAGTGCATGTGAGGAGAAGAATGCATGTGTCAACTACTATACAAAGTGATTAATGTTGCAGGGTGATTGTAGAATTGTGTCCAACCTGGATGAACATTTCTGCTGCCTCTCTCATTAGTTTGACTGTCCCGCGCAGTAATATATTGCTTGTCACTGAGTTGTCTAATGGCTGATGCTAATTGACCTCCTTTCCCCCCCTCTTCTGCGCAAATGAAAAGATTTCCTCCGTTCTGTGATGGAGCGTGTCACAATCTGATCCGACAAATTAAAAAGCTCTCTGCTGTCACACTGTCATCATCCGAAGCCCTTGCCTCATCAGCTATAATGATCATGTCTTCACTGAAAGCACTGCAGTGCACTGCGAAACACAATACTTAAGGGGCGTGCTGCGGCAGTTGTGCGTTGTGTGACATATCTGAATATCTGTCATCTGTGAAATTGTCTATACTGTTTAATCTTGAACTTGCCATCAACCTATACTGTATGTGGATTTTTTTTTTTATGAAAAAGTTTCAGTTTATTCCTAGTTATTTATATGAATCCAATTTTCTTTCTTAAATTCCAGAGTAAATTTAAGCTGTGCATATTTGAGCATCATACCTATATATGCAGCATTTATTATTTATCGCAACTCCAGTTTTGCAGTAGATTATATTTTATTTAGCACTTTAAAAAACATTACCAGTGTAACCTCATCTTTAACAGCTTTAGATTATTTACAGTTTGTCACATTTACCTGCCCCACACTGCCTCGCTGCAAACACATCAACCAAAAAAATTAAATATATAAAAACAAAAAACCTTTAACTTGGTTGATAAAAAATACACATTAGCAGTGACATTAGCCTAATTTCTCACTCTTACATGACAGCAGAAATTTTGATTCACAGTTACACAAGACTAAGATTTTTTTCTGAGCCACTTCGCTGATTTTTTTTCTCCCTTTTGCTGCAAAAACATGTGAGTGCCATTCTGCAAAGCTATTGGCCTGAACATGATAGCAACATGAGAGCTCGACCACCGCGTATTATTGGTTGCAGACTGATGATGATGCTCATTACCTGCAATCAGCTGCCCATCTGTGGCCGAAACAGAAATTGAGTGTGGCATTTTACCTGCTGACTTTGTGTGTATAACTTTATAATTTATGCGGTGTACCCATACTATTGACAAAAACGCAGTGCTGTGATCAAAGCGAGCCATTCAGGAGGTTGGACAGGGCCACGAAGACAGGGCCTGTAACACTAATGATCTTCAAACGTTCGTCTATTTCACTGGGAGCTATGCGCAACTCCCTAGCAAGTCCCCCGTCCTCCCCCTGGAGGTAATTGTGCCTGGCTGGTTAGGTGACAGGTGTCAAGTGGCCCCTCCTCAACCGATTCATCATGCTAAGCAGAGACGAATAGCTGATCTCAGTCTCTCCCTCTCACCCTCTCTCTCTCTGTGTCTGTATTTTTCTGTTTGTCTGTCTGTTTCTCATATCTTCATATAACTAGGTGTCATTACCTCACAGTGGCATGTTAGCCATGTTTTAATATAATGTTTGGTGGAAGTAATCAGGTCCATACCTTGGTTCATGCTGTCAAGCTTACTGGGCATAAATTAATAAATGGTTTGTAGGTCAAACAGAGAGAGTAACACTGCAACTAATGATTATTTTCAGTACTGATTAAACGCCCAGTTATTTTCTTGAGTGAAAACTGGCAATAATAATAATAATAATAACTGGCAATTCCAAAGATATTCTATGTGTTTTTCATGTATTTTGCTCGAATCTGACAAAATAATAACTCATCAAAATTGCTGAAAGTTTATCTGTCCAATCCGGTGCTCAACTACTTGGATAATTGAGCTCTCAGAAAGAGTGACAGCTTTTCCAACTCATTAGATGTAAGAACTTTATTTATATTTTAGATGTTTTCAGCTTAACGCTTTATTAATAATTTCTCAAAAATACCTGGTGATGAACTAATTCAATTCAATCAATCACCTAGTTTAGCTTGACTTGAAAGCTGCAGTCCTGTTTCTGTGTCGAATAATTGGGATTAGTTCAGCAGGTAAGTGAGAGAACATACAGTGCAATGCAATCTCAGGCCCACTGACAGCAGGTTAGCACACTGGCCAAAAATCCTGCATCCCAGTGGATAAGTGGAGAAAAAAATTCAGCCTACATTGTGTGCAGGAGAGACAGAGATAGAGAGACCACACCCACACTATGCCCGCTTGTCTAAGCAGAATCCCATAGGGACCTGCCTTACGCACGCTCTCTCTCTCTCACACACACACCCCAGTCATTAATTCCTGCTTTGCATCTCCACACCATGTAATATTTATGGGTCACCGCAGCTTTGTATTCACAAATGGAAACGCCAAGAGAAAAAAGGGAAAAGACACGATACCTCAATCAATTCTGTGAATAAGGTTCAGATTGTCACATCATGGCTTCTTTCCCTGCACTAAGCCAGTGCTTAGGCAGCATTCTTTTCTTTGACCTCTAAGTGTTTTGTATGCCGGATTGTCAGACACAACCTCTGAGAGATGGAGTCGTATTTAACTCCCTTAGAGTTGAAAAAGCTCAAGGCAAAGGTATTATGTATACCTGAATTTTTTTCTTTTTAGCAGCAGAATTTGAAGAACAACAAAACTGCATTAGTCAGTAAAAATGAATGCAGGCTTAATGTGTTTTTGCCAGACATGACACTGGAGTATAAGCGACATGCTCCAATCTAGTACAAACATTTGCTGCTACGCAGAATTTCCACACTAATCAAGGAAAGTCTTTGGTGCCTTTTCCCCCTTCTCCATCTGACAGATCATAATTGGGGTCTTTTTTCCACTTCCTAAGATGTTGCCTGAATCCTGAGATGCAACAGTGGGAGCCATACCCTCGCTGCCTTTCAAATCAACAGTGGTGTCAAAACAGAGCCCTGAGGAGCCCCCAGTAGAGCATGGCTCACTAGACCCCTGTAGAGATTTGAAGACCACTTTGGAACTCTAATCCACTCAAAATGTGCTGATAATTTTCCTTGCCAGGACACTCTCTGCCTGGTGTCACAAGAGTGGCCTCCCGGGAGCAGATCAGCCAATGATAACAAAGTAGCCAGATGTCTGGCGCTGGCAGAATCCCAGAAGCCAGACAGCGGCACGCAGCAGCATCCGCTGTGGGCCACAGATCAAAGATACCTGAGAATTACTTATGGGCACAAAATATGTGTTGCTTACTCTACAGTTCCCATTAATAACAATCTGGGAGAATTTGTATTTCTAATTAACTCTTTTCTTTCGGCATACAAAGTACGGTAGGTTGTCTAAGGCTGCAGCAGCAATTTTTACTGTGGCAACTGCGAGTCGACAACAGGAAGTCGGATGCAGCGCTGTCTGAAGGAGCCAGATCAGCTTTAAATGCAGTTCTGAGGCTCAGAGCACCCCCTGACTTGCCTCAATAAACAAACAAACTGAGTAAGAGTCAGCCTTTTTAGATTTAATCATGCTGCACAGTGCCTACTTAGACTTGTTGTTGATGCATACCTCGAAAGCTGTATATCTATGGACAACTGAACTGATTCAACTGAGGTATAACTACCATTAGTGACTCAATTATAAAAGCTTCTTTTTGTTTTTATCAGATTTTATCAAATACAGAAGGCAATGCCTTATCTGCAAAGACCAAACCAGTTCCATCAACATTTTCTGTACATTTCTGAATTGCAGGGACCATGCTTCTGAGCATTGCTGATACTTTCAAGAAGATTTGAAGCCTTGGCTTGTTTTTCATGGTTGTTTGTGTTAGTCGAACTGACATTAAGAAGCACTGCAGTTCTGTGTTGTTTTCTCCTGCAGGCCTCACACTTCTTTTCGAGTCCTCCATTTATTCCATCTTAGCTGTTATGTTTAATACACAAATATTTAGAGTAGACCCCTGACTTTGAACTGAGAGGAATAGTTCTCTCTGCTTAGGGAAGGCGTTTCTTGCTTCTTTTTTTTTTTTTTCATCTTTATGGGGGAAAGAGGCGTATTTCATCTCACACACATTTGTGCATATTTTGTCTGGCTCGCTATGTTCTAGTGCACTTAAAAGTCATTGTTCAATGGATGGATGATATGTATCCCTTGCAATGTGTGTGTGTGTGCACTGTATGATATTAATTATTAAGTACAGAAAGTGTTGCTTCATGTCCGTATTTGATGGAGAATTCCCCCCCCCCCCCCCCCCAACCCCCCCCCCCATTCCCCCAATTATGTATATTACCTTTGCTGGTGCATGGTTCATGCAAATTCTCATTTGCATTGCTCCCTTGAACGTGCTATCCGCTGGATGGAATCCCTTATAGCATATTGTGAACACTGCCCTTCATCAGATCTTGGTTATGACCTTTCTCTTTATACTCTACTTGTACTAGTGTGACTCTCACTGTTGCAGATGAATGACCAGCAAAAAAAAAGCATTGCAGTGTTTCTAACTTTTAATGGAGGTTAAGAGGTATATTTTATATTTTAGCTCACACAGTACATCCAGACTTTAGACATCGACCCTTACATAAGCCCATAAAGATTAATTGAAGCTGAACTTAATTGTGTAGGTTAAAAAATGCAGACAATTAACAGAAGAACCAAAAATACTCAAGTATGTTATTAGATTTCCAATTTCTACTACTCTACAATATTAAACTTCTCATTGTGAACTTGATCCCCCAGAAGATGTCTTTTAAAGTGTATTTAAAGCTCTGCACCAACATTCAGGGTTACTGCGGGTCATTTTTTAAAATGTCGTTTACTTGAAAATGTAACTTTAAAACGAGGCTTAAAACTGCCTTAGTGAGATCCTGTCTCGCAGCTCCAGCAGCTCATCACTCCTAAAACAGCCGCTCTCGTCCACCCCAGCCCCAACTGTTATTAATGTGCACTGAATAATTTAACAGGGTAAAATTACCATGCTCTTTTGAAAAGATTTTTGCCTACACAATTAAAGAGCATTATAGTGATTTTTAGTTGAACAAGAATTATGACTGTTTTCCCTCCTCTCTGCTACACTTTCTGGGTTCCTTGTTATGAGCTGTGGATGAGCTGAGTTGTTAAAGCCCCTTATTCTCTGCTTCTGTGTGACTGCTAGGAGAGGTTGTGCTCCAGCTCTGACCTACACCATGATGGGAGGCTAATGGATAATGGATGAAGCAAGTATACGTTCCACTTCCGCTGAGGAAGACCCCCATAATGGTCTGCTGGCCCCGCTAAACATGTGCTATATTTGGGCTATTAAAAAGTACAGGCTCAGTTAGGTGGTGGTAAAGATGGCTTGACTGAAGTGTTTACGCTCCATGTAGCTGCTAATGTTGGGAGGTGGATTATATTTAACTTATTTTAGCTTTCAGGGGTCATCAACAAGCTAAATCAAAATTATGCATTAAAAAAAAAGGTAATAGCTTATTTTATGAAACTATGCGGTCTAACAGTGCCATTTTATTTTGCTGTTATAGCATATTAGCATCAGCAGCGGAGTTTGCCAGGCCTTCACTCTTATTCCATGTGGACAACTGTCCACATCTCAACCACAGGCCAACAATTGGCAGTAATTGGCATGTTGCTTTGGCTGTCCTGGGAGAGATCTAAGAGCGCATACGGCCACGGACAGGCTTCCCTTTCCACCAATTAGAGAGTTGTCGTTTCATGGGGCGGGGGCTGGGGGAGGTATACCTCACTCTCACCTTGTCTCCTGATCAAAATGATTTGTGGAGATCCCTTTTCTCCTCACTCCTCTCTTCTTTCTTGGCTGGCTCTCTCTTGCTACTAAGGTACTACTGTGTGTGAACTGTTAGTGAGTGTCTTCAGTCAAGGACCCCAACCAGCGACTGACAGCCTAACAGCAGTCAGTGGGACATTCGCATTAGAGGTGCTCTGACAGACAGACTGTGCTAGACAGGCCTTCCAATGAAAATGCTCCACACAGCCCTTTGCTACAGCTTTCCTAATAGATTACTTGCTGGCTCTCTTCTCTGAGTGAACCCTTGTTTTTCTACCCCTGGATGTGACTCTGAATTGGGTTTGGCAGAAGTTTAAGTTTCTCCAACTAGCTGAACTTGAGTCTCTTTTTCCACATTTTCTCTTGTTGCTGGTGTGTTGGCTTTTTGTTGTCGTGTCTCCAGGCATAAGCAGTGCAATATAGCTGCATGGCTTTATTATGATGGCTTTGATGCAATGATAGTAAATGTCTCATGTGGTTAGAATTGTGCAGGCCACACAAGGTACCATGGGACCCTAGTGCAAAGGATTAT
This sequence comes from Paratilapia polleni, assembly GCA_015106735.1. Classification (NCBI taxonomy): domain Eukaryota; kingdom Metazoa; phylum Chordata; class Actinopteri; order Cichliformes; family Cichlidae; genus Paratilapia; species Paratilapia polleni. Next base: position 20,492 of record VUQI01004384.1, on the reverse strand, counting down.
AGGCCTCAGTGCAACTCCCCACTCCCCAGTTTATGCCACAGGGAAGGCTGCGGAACCAACACCCAACCCCCTTATTCTCTCCCCTCTCTGTCTCTCTTGTCCTCAAAGCTTATGTCTCTCCGCATTTCACTTCAGTAAATATGAGGAGGCGAGGAGATGCTTCCTATACTCAGAAATATGTGTCAGGCTACTGGGTTATGTTGTGTTGCAATGTGATGTAGAAGGCAACAAAGCAACTGCACGCAGAGAGGGAGAGAAAGAAACAGCTTTACTTATTCTCTTTAATCCATCATGAGATATTCAGAACTAGGTTAAGTTATACCTCACATTAGCCAACACTTAGCCTTTTTGTGCGTGTAACAAGATCACTATGCACACATGTGCTGCTGGTAGCATCGTGCATTTCGCTTTCAGTCAACAATTAGCACAGGTAAATCCTCTCCCTTGCTACAGGTTGACAGGCTCACCATAAAGCAGCTTTATTTCTCTGCAAGGACCTTCATGAGGGGGGCCTACCTAATATGCTGTCTGGCCCTGGGGCCTGTGGGAGTGTGGTTGGATTATTATGTTAATGCATGTGCCTCCTGCCCTCTCTTCAGTCCCAGCTGGCTTCCCTGTCGTTAGGAAGTGCTTTGCTCTGACAGAGGAGTAATATGCTCCGTGATTGAGGGGCCAAAAGATCGAGCTCTATAAGAGAGGGGCCACCACTGATAAGCATATGATAAAAGTGCCATTGTAAGTGAATGCCTCAGAGACATGGAAGATGACTTAGGAATTCCTTTGGATTTCAATGGAGAGAGTGAATATGTATAAGGCCTTTTTGTTTGACTGAATTTAATTGCTCATAGCCTTATATGTTATGCCCTGTATTTTATTGTGCTTTTATTGCATGAACTCTTTCATTATGAGCTGGTGACACATCCACCTGTAAATGTAAATGATGGCTAAACAAGACAAGGTGTGATGCTTCTAATTAAGCTGTAGGAATTTATATGAAACTAAGAGAAGGTTTAGTTTATTGAAGTTCATAATGTGAATTAAGCAATAAGATTAGCTCTAATTTGGAGGGCTGTCGGTGAAAATAATCAATCAAAACCATATTTTAAGATATCACAAATGTAGCACAGTCTGTGCATAACTGTCTTAATATTAATTGACGGAGAGTTAAGCTAGTGGAGCTCCATCAGGAAACATGACGACACTGTTCTGCCAGATGGCATTATTCTGCAGATCTATGTCATGCACTCTCATTTAATCAACTTGACATGAAAGTAAAGAAAGAGGTGAGGAAAGTAAACTTCTTGTGACTCGTCGAGAAGGAGAAATGCTGGTTGCACTGCTTTGGATCCTGCACATAATTGTGTAAATATGTCAGCCAAACAGAAGAAGATCTCTCCTTTTAAACAGTTGTCTTTTTCATCTCACCTCCTCAGGAGTATTCGGGTAGCTACATATTAGCTTTGTGCAGACCCATTCACAAACTGTGTGGAGTGTTTGTATTTTGTAGGGGGTTTGTTTTGTTTGCTTTTTAATCAAGTTCAATTTCATCTCCATCAATACAAGGTCTTTCCACACCCTTCTTTCTTATGTCTGCCCGCATTATAATGTGTCTCTTTTAGTTGAGGAGCCTTCACTGTTGTTATTGTTTGTTCCCTTTTATGGGGCCCCGGCTGTAAGGAGAGGAAGGGGTTCTGTGGGTAATTGGTGGGTGAATACTTTGCTGTGTCTAAACGTCAGAGCAAGAGAGGCTGTAACACAGGCAGGTTGTTGTGCTGCTTTGAGGAGAAAGACAAGAGGCCTTTTAAAGCTTGTTTTTTTCCCCTAATTTTCTTTTAGATCATCAAACAAAATATTGAATCTTTGTTTTTTCTGGCTTCTCTTTTGCCTGGGTAGACTTTTTTCCCCCTAAGTATCATATGATGCTTACCATTTGCAGATGTGACTGATTCATGTATAAACTCCAAAAATTCTCTGGGTTAACCCTGTGAGGTCTAACCCTAACCCCCTAACCATGTGCTAATGGAATATGTGTTTGTTTTTTTGTTTTGTTTTGGGGGTTTTTTGGGGCTTTTTAACATTGATCTCACCAGTCTTGGTAAAAATTATTTACATAAAAAAAAAAAAAAGTTTAGGGTCACTTATCAACATCACTTATGACTTAAACCTGACAGGGTTGAGCTTTTCAAAAGTACTGATTTGCTGCTTTTCTTCTCTGTTAGATATCTTTGTAAGCTGAGATGGACTGCAACTGATGATTATTTTGCATTAGTGTTTGTATGTTTGTATAATTCTATAAATTGTATATATATATATATATATATGTGCGTGTATAAAATTGTATATTCTATAAAATGTCAAATAGTGGTCAAATTACCCTTCCTTATTTCAACATAAAGGTCAAGGCCAAGGTAACAACTTCAGAATTCTGGTTTAGCTTGAAATGAAAAGCTGAAAAGATTTTTTCTTTTGGATGCCAGGTTGGGCTTAAAATATCTAAGATAGGCATATTTCTCTATATATTTGACAATTTGTAGACTTAACAATCCAGAAATTACACAAGTAAGAGCCTTCCATTGGACTGGAGGTGTAGATTCATGATTGTTATGTGCCCAAAAGATTAGGTCACTTGACTAGCTGAATATACTGAATGACCAGGTTTTTCCATCAATGGATTTTTTTTCTTCCCTGATGGCATGGGCATTGTCCAAGATGACAATGCCAGGATTCACTGGGCTCAGGGAGTGGTTCAGGGAGCATGAGACATCATTTTCACACATGGACTGGCCGCCACAGAGTCCAAACCTTAACCCCCGTTGAGAATCTTTGGCATGTGCTGGAACAAATTTCTCCCATTGTCAATATTGTGAGATCTTGGCAAAAAATTAATGCAACTCTGGATGGAAATATGTTGTGACATTGCATAAGCCCGTTGAAATGATGCCATGATACGATTGCAAGTTAAAGGTGATTCAATGAAATATTACAGTGTGTGTATTAAACAATAAAAATAACTACGGTTTGCAGCACTTTCTCGTTGTTTTCCTACATGTATACGTGTAACACAATATCTTGATGCCCCAGGTGCTTTTAAAAATACTTTATAGTACTTCTATATCAAACAATGTCTAAAGGAGCATGGTCTTGCTAAATAAGAGTAGAGAAAAAAATGATAAAGTAGATGTTATTTGCTTGAGGCTGAACACCTTTAGGGGCATTTGTCATTATTATTTTTCTCCATAGTCGGACTGTGATATAATTTCTTTGGACAAAGAAAGTTAAATACAACACTAACTCTTTTTATTTAAAAAAAAATACACCTTTTTTGTAAAAAAGATATTTGTGCAGTTGGAGTCAGAAGTTTGCATACACTCATCATGGGCGTGAATGTCATGGTAATTTGGGGCTTTTAATGATTTCTTTGAACTGTTCTTTTTCCAGGGTGCAATGATTGGACAGAATACATCTTTAATGACTTTTAAAAAAACAAGAATTGGGTGCACAAGTTTGAATTTATTTTGGACTTTCTCTAATCCATACAGAGTCAAAATTATACATACAGGCTCAAATACATACATACATTCACTTAAACCTTTTAATAAGTGGTGCTGAAGGTTCTACAATGTCTTTTAGCTTGACAAGGCCAAGGCCTTTTAACTTCTCCTTAGTGATTGACTACAACTGGTACAACTCTTTGCCAGCATGAAAAGTATTTGTTTGACAGCACTCATTGGATTGACCAATACTCAGAAGTGGAAAGTCCAAGGAACTCAGTGGAGATCTAAGAAGGAGAACTGCAGATGTACACAAGTTGGGAAGGTCTCCTGGTGCCATTTCTAAACAACTGCAGATTCCAAGATCATCAGTTCAAACAATTGTACGTAAGTACAAGTTATTCGGATGTGTCACCACTTTGCCAGGGTCTGGAAGAAGACCCAAACTGTCACCCTCAGATGAGAGGAAATTGGTTAGGATGTTCAGGAACAACCCAGGAACCACCAAAGCTCAAGCCTGCCATGAACTGGAAACTGCTGGAACAGTTACATCACTGTCCACAGTGAAGTGAGTTTAACATCTCCATGAACTGCGAGGGTGCCGACCAAGAAAGAAGCCCCTGCTCCAAAATCGACACCTTCAAGCTCAAATGAAATTTGCAGCTGCCCACATGGACAAGCCAAATACCTTCTGGAGAAATGTTTTATGGGCGAGGCGAGACAAAGATTGAGTTATTTGGCCACAATGACAAGAGCTATGTTTGGAGGAATAAAGGTGAAGCTTTCAAACCCAAGAACACTGTACCAGCTGTCAAGCATGGTGGTGGTAGCATCATGCTCTGGGGCTGTTTTGCTGCCAGTGGTACTGGTACATTGCACAAAGTGGATAGAATAATGAAGAAGGAGGTCAACCTCCAAATTTTTCAACTTCACCTCAAATCAGCAGCTAGATGCTTGAAACTTGGACATAGTTGGGTGTTCCAACAGGACAATGATCCCAAACACACATCAAAACTGGTTTTGGAATGGATAAAGTAGGCTAACATTAAGCTTCTGGAGTGGCCTTCCCAAAGCCCTGACCTCAACCCTATTGAAAATCTGTGGACTATGCTTAAAGGCCAGGTCCATGCCAGGAAACCAACCAATTCAAATGAACTCTACCAATTCTGCCAAGAAGAGTGGTCAAATGTCCAGCCAGAAATATGCCAGAAGCTTGTTGATGGCTACCAAAAGCGTCTGGTTGAAGTGCAACTTGCTAAGGGACATTTAACCAAATATTCGTGGGGGCGTATGTATATATTTGAGCCTGTATGTCTAATTTTGACAGTGTGGATTAGAGAAAATCCTAAATAAATTCAAACCAATTCTTGTTTTTTAAAGTCATTAAAGATGTTTGCTGTACAGTCATTCCACCCTGTAAAAAGAACAATTTGAAGAAAACATTAAAAGCCACAAATAACCATGACAGTCATGCCCACGATGAGTGTATGTAAACTTTTGAACACAACTGTATCTGTGCATAAAAAAATGAGTAACCTGTTGTTTACTTGATGTTAGATTTAATCTGTGCCATTCAATCTGTGGCATTCACTTTCTAAGGCCACTAAGACCCAGATACATTGACTTCACTTTTCACTTATAACCAGGTTCTTTCAGAGCACTCCAGCTGTCATTTGCAAGCTGGCAACTTTTCACTCATGTTTGGCAAACAGACATTGGCAGTTTGATTGTTACCCTCTCCTTTGGTGTTTGTTAAAGGTCCAGTGGTTTGGCAGCTATTGTCTTTATAAACTCAAAGTGTTAAGTGCAGTCCCAACTCAGCTAATGAGAGGGAGCCTTCAAAACCTCCATTAGATGATGCTGTCAAATGTGCGACATGAAAACGTTGCATGTAATCCCCCCGCGGACCATGGGTGTAAATATGCCAGCTCCACCATTTTCACAGCGTTTACTCCCAGTTCAAACAATACATCTCCCTCCTCTCTCCCTCCCTGAAAAGACAATGACAGCTCTGCGATATTCTCCTCCACAATCCTTGGCTGCCTGCGACCAATGAAACAACCAGGAGCAGCTCTGATAATCTCTTTCATCCACATTGTGGGTAAGGCACCTCTATCTTCTTTGTTTCTATGGACTGAAACTTGTGCCACTCTCACACTTTGTGCTGAATGTGTTCTGATTTGGGTGTGATGCTTGGAAATGAATTTTTGAGGTATGAATTTTGTGGTGGTTTTTTTGCATAGTTTTATGCTTGTTCACATATGATATTATACATTTACTGCTGACTTAAAAGTACAATAATTATTATTAATAATTAAAGAACATATAGAGTAACAGATTTACATATACAGAACTTCCATCTGAAAATTCACTGATTATCACCCTTGTCTTAAAATAAATAAATAATAATAATAAATAAATCTGTCACCTTCATCCCGCACAAAACCTCACTATGAATCCTTGTGGGACTGACATCTGTCAAGTTTTTATTCACATGAGAAAAGAGTCTCACGTGAATAGAAACTTTAAGTGATTTAAGTGAATGTAGGTAAAAAATATTTTTACCTGTAACTTTCTTGAACAGGAGCCAACACGCAGTAAATATAAAATACACAAATTAGCCTTCCTAATGACCAACCATTTCTCAGACTGGATACTTCTGTTAGTACATTTCCATGTAGTATACACTGTACACTAGATATTTACTCGTGTAGTGTAGCATTTTGACAGGTTAGTGTTGTCAAATCACAAACGGCTAGCTGTTGACAATCACAACATATGACTGATTACTGCGCATATTTAACTTGTAGAGCATCCAACCACACTTTGTACTAAAGTCTTTTGCAGTGCACATGACAATTCAACATGTATAAAAACCAAACAAAGAAAAATGTCAAGAAAAGTACAAATAAAAGTGAAATCTGCTAATGTTTGCTAGGTAGATAGGCATTGCAATCAACACAGATGACTTATTCTCTTACCAGCTGAAAATTGTTTAGTGATCCATCTCTTTCCGCTAGGGGGAGAGGGTTAAGATGAGCCACTGGGTAAGTTGATTCATCAGCTGTTCCTGAGGAACCATACACAAGTTTTGTCATTTGACCCTCAATTTAGCTATCTTTTTTTTTTTTTTTAATCTTGCCATGAAAGGCAGAACATTATGGATGACGTATTTTTCTTATTTTTGTCCGTCAAAGCTATTCTTGGCATTGCAGGTATTTTAAGTCAAAAGTAATATCACCTCTGTTAATGATGTGCCAGTCTATAAAAACATTGCATCTGCATTAGCAAAAGGTGGCTGTTAGGCAATAAGAGCCCATGGCTTGGTAGTAATTTGAGCTGGTTGTTCATCCTGAGGTCTTAAAATTCATGTTGCCTCATAACAACGACTAACTGACATTATATTTGTTATTTAAGATGTAGCCACATAATAGCTGTAACTGTTACGCCACATAATGACAGAAGAAAAGACATAGAATGCACACCATTTTTTCCCTCCCAACATAGACAACAGTATGCAATTTTTCAGGAGTCGCAAGCCCTAGTTTTTACACACGTGACGTGCTGGTGTTTACATTACTGGCTACAAAGGTTGTGATTATAAAAATATTTGCAAAATTTTATGCCATGTTGGTGTTAGCTAAGTTAGCTTGGGTGCCAAACGCACAGTTGAAAGAGTACACCGTAAGTAAAAACCGAATCATCTCTGGGTGTTCATGATGCTCAGAAGAATAAATGTCAACAAAAAAATCAGCATTATTGGGGAATAATTACGTTTAGAGTTATTAGACCACCTGTCATAAAAATCAGAAAGACCATCCAGGATGAAGTGCTTTAATGCAGATTATTTCCTTTTCAGTGAGTTCTCCACATTTCACCATTTTGAACAGGAGTGAGGAATTTCAAACTGAATTCACGTTTTTATACCCAAATTTGAGCCGGCACACTGGACTTCTCTGAGAAGTCAGAAATTAATCAAACATAACATTCAACCACTAAAACTAATTTTCTGTTCAGGAAAGCAAGTAAATAACTGTAATTTGGCATCTTAATCAAAAATAATAATGTGCTTTACTATTTTTTTCTGTTTTGTTTTGGGTTTTTTGTTGTTTTTTTGCACATAGAAGATGGTCTGATTGTTGGAGTTTTCTCGACAGTTGCCTTCAGCCAACCATTGTTGTGAATTGGTGCTATATAAATAAAGTTGAATTGTAAATTCAAATTGAAATTCAGGAGGTGGGCAAGATATTGCCTTGCAAAAAAAGCACAAAGTATGGCAAAAAACCTCATTATGCAAGTCTTTGGACAACTGGTACAAACCATATATGACCTTGTTATGTTGCACAGCAGTAGATATTAAAAACCTTTAAGTCGCATACACAATAAATCACCAACAGTGGAAAAATAAAATATATGGCTCACATGAGTCTATCCAAAATTGTTTAAGGGTCTTAAGATTTAGCTCACTTTTGATTTCCTATAGTTAGGTCTCTGTTTCTACAGATCAGTTATTGGGAAAGTAAAAGATGTGGAAGAGACAAGGTGAATGGGAGATGTTTTAGACAGGTCTGAGATTCTTTAGAGAGCAGAGGGGATAGCCAAGTGGGGGATGAAAAGATCGACAGGGCCGTGAATAAAAATAACGCCCTAAGCTAACTCATTTTCTTTCATGGTGACCTGGCATTTACAAGACAACCTTGATAGAAATTTAATTCACCTGTTTTCCGGCCCCTTTTTTTTAAATTTTTGACCTTAAGGGTCTTTTTCAGAATTACTCAGTGGTGCTACTCTACTTTCATTAAAAATCTAAAAGTTCATTTAGACAAGAAAATAATAAGAACTTTAAACAGCAATAATTTAAATAAATATAGAATAACAGTGAATAAACTGTGAAGCTGAAATACACACATGCCTCATGCACAAGCACCAGCAGTGCAACTGTTAAATTAAGAGCAGAAAAAAAAATAGAAATTGTTACTACATGACTAATGAGAAACATCCTTAGTCCCAAAATGTGATCTTAGTGGTAGTAGCCCACAAGTAGACACAAGTAGCCCGGTTTAAATATTTTACAAACTGCTGATAGAGGTTATACAGAATGGTTCAAAAATCCAAAACATCTGGCTGTTTCGCTATTGATGCAAGAGGGGAGAGGAGAATGACCACCATTACTGGTTACAACTGACAGATATGGCAATGTTAACTCAGATAACCACTCTTTACAGGTGTGATGAGCAGAGATGCATCACAGAATGCACAACACTTTCAGCCTGGAGAATCAGTAGAAGATGACTTCAAGGTCCACCCCTCAACCAAAAGCAGAAATCTGAGGCTGCACATGTCTCACTAAACTGAACAATGTAAGAGTGGAATAATACAGCCTGGTTGATGGATCTCAATTCCTGTTGAGGGTACAGATGGTAGAATCTGAATTTGGCATTAAAAGTAGGGGTGTCATGCAAGCCAAAACACTGGGACAGTTAGAGCAAGAAGCATGGGGTCCTTTCCAGGAAAAATAAACAAATAAAAATAACACTTTTACATATATATTAAATGATCTGGGCAACAATTGAATATATATGTGTAATATGTAGTTTATTTTAAAACTTTAGTACATCTGTTTTGCAATCTCCCACTTCATACTGAATGCTGTATATTTATTTATAGATTTTTCTTGTTATTTATTTGTGCTGTTATTCAAACGGGAAGTCCCTTATTTACTCATTCTTCTACAATGCTGCCACTTTTCTTTATAGAGCTGAATCCTTTCTGTTTTATCCTAATGTTTGAAGTTGTATGAATTAACATAAAAAGACTATACCATAATCCAAATTAATTTAACAGATGGCAGGAACCTGCCAAGATGGTAATAGGTGTATTTTCAAACACAATGCCTAGGACTGTGCTGACATCACATACAGTAGCAGTGTCTCTCCTTTTCCTATAAAAGTTTAGACTAGGCAGTGGCAGAAATGTTATAATGGGAGAGGCTGACCATGTAAAGAATCTTGAATAGAAATTTATGGTAGATACCATCCTCATACCCCATAGCTTCTTTACAACAACCAAACTGGGAAGCATATCAAGCTCATGATAATGGAATAAATAACTTGCAAACTTACAAAGTGGTAGCATGGTACATACTTTGCAAACTCCTCATCACTACTATCCTAAGTACATATTGCATAAACTGTAACCACACACACAGTTTCTTTTAACAGAATTGCCATGGATTGTGAAGTGAAGGACCCAAATGCAGGAATCAAGCAAGTGAAAAAACTGCTTTTATTAGTTTGTAAACCAAGTCCAAAGTAAAGATCACAACTAAGTCCAGAATGAAAAAGCATAAATCCAAACCAAAGCAGGGAAATAGGCAAAACAAGAAACACAGAGATGCTAAGACTAAAGACTAAAAGGAAGGACAGGACTACTTATACACAAAGGGTAATCATGGAATTGGAACACCTGGGATAACAAGACACAGGTGTAGACAATCAAGACAATCACAAGGGGGAAGCAAAACTCAAAGCAAGATACAACTGACAACCAACTACCAAAGTAAAACAGAAAATAACCCAAATGATAACTACTAAGCACAGAGACAAGAAAATCACACAATCCAAAACCAGAATCAAGGTTCCAAGCCAGGGGCCATGACAATGGTAAGATTTTGCTATAGATCTCTTGTAGAAATCTGATGAAATTCAGTGTTTTTTCTATGCGTAACCAGTGGTGTTTAAATCAGCTCACTGCCTTACAAATTACGTAACTACTAATAATATAGAGGATGCTATGCTATCACAAGTCATGATTGGCTAGTAAGCCAGAAGGCTAAGAAAAAAAAGACACATAAGCATTTAGGGATGACTACTATTCTAGCTGGTTCTATCCAACTATCTTACTTGATTTATGATATACCCTTAGGTATGTTTTAGCTGCATTTCATTTTAACACATTCAAAAATTGCTTGATGCTCTACTTAGCACTTAAGTAGCACACACTGAACTGCAAGCTAAACTGTAGCCTACATCTCCCACAGCATTTAATGTGCACAATGCTGTGTGTGTATGCTTAATGCTCCAAACCAGTTTCCTCCTGCAACCTTTTAAAAATATGATCTATGATATATTTATAGTAAAAATGACATAATATATAAACTAAATCAGAATAAAATATAGTTTAAAAAAAAGTGAGTGACAGTGAGCATATTGGACTCCAGTTGATTCCCCAATGACCCAATCACCTAATGCGATTAATTTGCAGCTGACACCTCAACAGAAATTATGTGATGCAATCATGTCAACATGGACCAGAATCTCATATGCTTTAACATCTTGTTGGATCAGTGGCACCAACAATTGAAGCTGATATGGGAGTAAAGGGACACAGTGTTGTTGATAAAGTGCTCACTGACTAGATAATCATTTTGGTTTACAATCCCAGCTCTCCGGGCAGTAACATAAACAACCATGTGGAAATGGTTGAAAGCAAAAGTGTTAGCTTTTACTTAATGAAAATAGTCTTCATAAACAATCTGGCCATAAAAAAATTAAAAAAGAACACAGTGAATAAAAGAATTGTGTAGCTTTGGTTCCTCTTTCTTTGCATCTCTCTCTCACTTCATCACTGGAAGGAACTAAGACACGAGGAAGAGATGCACTGAAGGAAGTGAGGAGACACATTAACATAAAAAAATAGTGAGAGAGAAAGTACAGAGGGTCATTACAATTTTTAGTGGACATATTAGAATTCTGAAACCTCTGAATCTAAATTGGGAACCTTCATGAGTGAGCGTGTCTGCTCACATCACTACAAGAGGTTGAAGGTGTTAAGGACAGATGGACTGCACTGTTTGATGGTCTGGAACAGGCTATAGAGAAAGATTTGTTGATTGGTAGAATGTCAGTGCAGCAGTAATAGGTGCCAGTCCACGATAGCTGAAGCTTAAGAATAAATGGTGCAATTGAATAGATAATTAGGAACCTGAAAGATAAAAACCCCCAAATTTTCCAAAAAGGTTTTCTCACAAGGACACACATACACAGACATATAGTCAAAAACCTATCTCTCTCTCTCCCCCTCTTTCTTTCTTTCTTTCTCCCTTTCGCTCTCTGTCTCTCTCTCTTTTATACGCACACACACACATACAAACACATGCACAACCAGGGTCAAACTGAATGAAGCCTGCACACTTCCCAGCTAATTAGTCTGACACAACAAAAAGATCTGTATCTCAATGTCACAGCCTGCAGGACATAACATATTCACTTGCCCAAAAATCCTTTTTTTTTTCAAGATTTAGTTTGAAATAATTTTAAAAGGACAAAGTATGTGTGACATGGTGCAAGTGTTTGCATGCGTGTTAGAGAGAAAGAAATCATGTCCATGATGTAGTCTTACTCTTTCCTACTGTCATCTGAGGTTACATGAACTCTACACAAACTCAGTCAGTCCATATTCTGTAACATAAAGCAGCTGCAAAGAATTATTTATACAGCTCTCAAACCAGACATTAAATCAATACCCACTATGTGCTATGAAAACAATCTTGAGATTTTGTTTACACATCTCTTACATAATTGTGTGTATACTGATGAACTTTTTTTTTTTTCAAATACTTCTTGGAGTACTTGTAAGTGCTACAAGGACTTAGAATGAAGAATTTCACAGTGTTTAAAGGTCTTGTACTACAGACATAGAAAGAGTGCATTGATGAATGGTGGACGCACTGTACAAACTACAGGACAGTGATAACAGACCCATTGCATTTATATCCTGGGTATGGAAACAAGCACAGTTTGATTAAGGATATGTTTTACCAAGATACTGAAAGAGCAAACACATCCTACACTTTGCACTAATATTTTTGGATAAAACAGAGGTTGTCAGTGAGTGGTCTGCACATACTTCATAAACATGCAATGTGCTGTTGCATGTCATTGCCAGAGGTTAAACTTGGATTAGCTATTTCATTTATTTATTTATTTAATTTTGACCTACTTTATCTGTTTGTGTGTTTAACAGAAATACATTTTAAAATGAACTGAGCTCTGTTTTGTATTCAATGCTTTTGCACTTCCAAACAAGTGTTTCAAGAATTTGGCTCAAACTCGAGGGTTTATCTTTGTCTAAATTAAGGTGATTGCCCATACTGACTGTTGTTTCATGATTAAAACCATGAAAATGACTTAAACATGATGACAAGAAAAGAAAAAAGAAGAAAAAGAAAATACTCACTTTAAAAGGTCAAATAAGTGACTAGGCAGTAGGCAGAACCACATTTCCCACACTGTCTAAAGCAACCTACACACACCATGGCAATAATATCTAAACAGAGTACTTACAAATTCAAACCACCAAATGCCATATTTATTTTCAGAGTCAGAAGAATACTTATTGCTTACAAAAAACTGACCAAGAGCAACAGTACAGTTATGTGATTTTAAGTTTTGGCGATGACAAGGGCTCAATTCAGGTTAAAATTTTGTTATAATAATTTGAGAATGTGCCTGTGGGGGTGGAAAGCAGTTATAACAGAGACTCCAACAGTACAGGCAGGCATCTTAGAGGCCCAGGCCTGCCCTCTAACAGTCAGCTCTCGTTATCTGAGCGTCACTATCCCTGTGCTCACTGCTGTTACCTATTGCCACCATTGAAACAAAAGAGGTCATCAACCACAGGAGGATAGAATGGAGAAGGAGGAGGCAGGAAGAATTTTTAAAATGAGTAATGAATAAGTTAAATAGTGCACAATGACCACGAGGGTGTAAAAGATCACAGTGGGTAGAGTAATGGCAAGAGAATATTAAAAAAAAGAAAAAAGGGAAATAAAAAAAAAGGAAATTGGTATAGCGTGAGAAAAGAAAGGTCAAATTATAAATATTTAGCCCCATAATATAATATAGATGTAAAGTTAAATACTAAAAAAAAAGGGGCAGGAGATGTGCTATGATTAAAACAAGAAAATTAAAGAACTGTAACTTAGCTGTAGATAGGCAACAAAAGAACAAAGCTGACAAACCCAAATGCACACACCAGAATTAATAGAAAGGATGGATGCCTTGAATAGCAATTCCTTTTGGGTTTTGTATAGTCCAAGTGAGTTGAATGAATCATGAAATGAATAGACTACAAGATGATTCTGAAACTCCTAAGGTGATAATACATTGGCAAATTTTAGGTGGTAAAGAATTTTCTTTCAACTATTATTGGACGTGACAGATGGAATGAAATTGCTGTGTGTGTCCATAATGAACAAGAGGCAATGAAAAGTCAAAAGGCCCTAATATTGAGAAAAATCTTTTTTTAATTGCTTTTTTCTTTTACTAATTCAAACCGTTTGAAAGGATTACTAAAAAGGAGAAGGTCGTATGATGGCTGAGAAACGTTTAGAACAGTTGCGTCAAGTATCTGGGTAACTTTTGGGTAGATAAATAGTAAATCAATAGTGAATTTAGATTTTCTGAAAATATATGCTTTTGCTCACATGTAACTGCTGTACTGCTTTGTGTATTTGCTCATACATAAAGTGTGCGTGTGCCTGTGCCTGAAATATAGCCATATGATTTTGTGTGTTCATTGTGCTCTAAATGGTAATGCAGCAGAGTCTATCTACATTGAGTAAATGCACAGGGAGTTTCCCTAGACAAGCCTGCCAACTCCTCTCAGCCAGCCTCGATGGGTTATCAAAGCAGACACTTGGCAACCTACTTTCCGAAGCAAAGCATCTGCCCATTCAGAGGCAAAGGGGCTAATGTCAGACTCTATCATTCTTACGTTCAAAATGACCTTGGCATCAGCATATACAGCAATAACTGATGCATGGATTTTAAGCGCAAGAGGGAGAAAATATAACTGCAAATCAATTCAAGTTTCAACATAGGTCCTCGTGACAGTCATTACTTAAACAAAGTCACCTTCAGAGTGAGAAAGGGTGGCCATTACTTCTTTAAGAGGTGGGTTATTGATATTCTGTTCAGTTTTGACATGCTTGCTTGCATTGCAAGTTTTGGAATTAGTCTTCGAATTGAAAAACGCACACACACAATTATGACATAACTGCAAAAACACAAGTGATGACTTCACAGCAGTAACGGATGGACACATCCCAAAGACATATTTCTGCCCGAAGGAAAAAAAAAAGTGAATGTGGTGAATGTTGAAGCAGGAGGTTATGCAGGCTTTCAGGCTTTGAATTTGCTGATGGCCCACTTCTTTTCCCCAAACCACCATCCAGAATACCAGCTTCTCCAAACAGTTTCATTGCAGACCTGTCAGGAGAGGAGTATTAGTAAATGTGTAGTGACTAATGCAGAATTGACTAAATTTATAAATGTATGTGTGTGTGTGTGTGCACGCGCATGGGCACGTTTTCAGCGTTTGAGAGAGTTTACAACCAGGATTTTCACTCTCAGAATGGCTTAGCTTAGCGTCTTTGTTGTGGCTGAGCCCCTTTGTCTCTCCCTACTCTCAGAGAGCCGTGTCTAGTGTTTTAAGTGCCTGACAGTCAAGAGTACACAACCTGTAGCTTCTCACCTCTATGCTACTGCTTGGCAGACAGATCTTAACTACTTTGCTTTTGGCAGTTTTTCCACATGGAGCTAGGGAGTAAAGGTCAGATAAAGGTAAATGGTACTTTATTGCTATTTGTTTCAGACATTAATGTATTTTACTCAGAATTAAGAAAGCATTGGTAGCCAAGGACATTTAGATAATAGTTAATGGCTATCTATAAAAAAGAAATGTACAATATATTGAAAAGGTGACACACTGTAAGCAAAATAGGCCAGTATGCAGCGATAAAGGTTAGCCAGTAACAGCAAAATGCAACCTCCCTGGGCAAATTGCTCAAAATCCCAGTTTTGATGATTGATTAGCTGTAAAAGTCTGCCTTTCACAAATTTAACTAATAATGGCATATCGAAAATATATATATTTTTGTTTTGTTTTGTTTTGTTTTGTTTGGGTTTTTTGCATGACCCTGGTGAACTTTGATGCACAACTTCAACACACTGGCTTATTGCAAACTTTCTTGACATTCTTTGACTGACTGGAGAAAACAGGAGAGTTTCAAATGGAGACAACTTTTAACATTTTTAAAAAGGCACACTAATCAATTTGTTTGTTTTAATTTGATTTATATGTCTGTTCATGTTATATTTCAGTTTATAGTTTTTATAACCTTGTCGTGATTACCAATTTTCTAAATTAAAAAAATATGTTATGCTACATGTTCAAGTGTTAGGACAATCAAAATATCAAAATTAAAATATTCATAGGCTACAGTGGGTGTGCATGTGATTATGGGAGTGTGTATGGATAAATGAATATAAAAGAGTGACAGAGCTTAGTGGCATAATGAGGAATCAGATGTTATTTGAATGATTTACATTTAACCTAAGATTGAAATCTGGAGTTTCATAGTTAGCTTTTTTCTTTTTTTGGAGTTTTATAAGACTGATGACATTTACAACAGATATGATAGATTTATTGCTGAGTTGCATATGTTCATGTTTTTTTCCCATTGAGTTCAGTGCAGCTTCATCACAGCTATGTTGAGTTGACCACAAAGAGAAGATATTGGATATTATATTACAATGAAAGATTTAATCTTTAATTACCTG
The DNA here is from genome assembly GCA_015106735.1 of Paratilapia polleni. Lineage (NCBI taxonomy): Eukaryota > Metazoa > Chordata > Actinopteri > Cichliformes > Cichlidae > Paratilapia > Paratilapia polleni. The sequence continues at coordinate 4,378 of VUQI01004384.1, read as the reverse complement.
TCCAGTCACAGGGGCAGTCTGATTATGCTGACCTAGATCCCCTCTGGTTACAATTATCAGATTCAAGTTCCTTATAGATCCTTCAGTGTCCCTACTAGTCTTACCAAATCAAAGGATATCTGAAAATGAGTGGCAATAAATTTTGTCTGAAACAAACACAACTAATTTCTGTAAAGTGAAGTTCAACAGGATACTCCTGGGCTCACATGAGAAAAAACTTTATCTTTTCAAACTTGGGCTGGTAGAGATTCAGAGGTCTAAAACAAGATTTAAAAACATATACCCAACCAGAAAGTACTGTAGCTACTGCAGTGCTTTTCTGTAATTCCCAGCTGGAATGATAAGGCAAGAAGGAAATACCATGACTGCGCATTTTGAGTATTATGACCTGTTACTACAGAAAAATGCATCTTGGTTTTGGACTGCAGATATCAAAGACATATTAATTTTCAACTCCACATGTCCCTGAAAGGGTTTGATCCTGGGAGTAGCATTCACTGTGTTATAATACATTTAAATAATTTAAAATAATACATTAAATTTTTTTTATTCAATTACATGGATGTTAACCAGACAATGCAAACAATCAATAAAAACATCCATATAGTTTAAATTAGTATCCCTGTTTGCTGACTCTTTTCTATTGTCATTTTATCCAACTTGGCAATGAAACATTTATATACACAAATTATAAAAGCAGTAAGTAAAACAGCTGATTTGAACCAATAATAAATATTTTAAGAAGTTCATTAACCTAATAGGTAAAACAGAAAAAAACATTATTAATTTCCTAGTAAGAGAAACGTCAAACTAAACACTTATGAAACTGAGGAAATCTGATAAAGTAACATGAATCTGAGGATGTTACATGAGCAATGTGATGCACTCGTCTGCAAAACTGTCCAGCTCAAACCAATTAACATCATAGTGATAGAGAAAATGAATTTTAAAAACTGTCATGGTCTTGCATTGGTCAGTGTTCTCTGTGTACCAACCTTGTTTTTGAAGGACGTTTGGGTTGGCCTAATCTGGACTCCGCCTCAGGGGTGGAGTCACTAGTTCCCGCTTGTCAGCCTGTCACCTGTTTCTGAATCTGGCTCATTATCTACCTGTATTTAAGGACCAGCTCCTGCATCCAGTCTTTGCCAGATTGTTGCCCACTATGGTGTGGTAATCAGGCTCCACCATGGCTCTTGCTCTGTATTCAGTTTTTCTCAATTTGTACATTATCTGTTTGTTTCAATAAAACCCTTGAATGATAAGCTGCTGAACTCTGGGTTTTGCTTAAGAGTCCTACTACTGGTTTTGCCTGCTAAGCTTATAACAACCTTAGCAGTAGAGTTAACCATCATTACTAGATATAGCCTAAAGGTACAGCAGCAAACAAAAAGTGGCATTGCATCACTTCCTGTATCCAGCACTTAACTGTCTGAGTTTTCTGTTGATGTGTATGTTTTCACAGCCATGTTGCATAGAAGTTGTTCAGAAATGAAGACACAGGATTTTATGTGTTCAGCCAGATGGGATAAAAAAAAACAAACAAAAAAAAAAAAAAAAACAAGAATATACTCA
>VUQI01004382.1:18580-54337 GCA_015106735.1 Paratilapia polleni | reverse complement strand
CATTTAAGTGTGTGTCATTTACTTAGGCTTTTTTTTTTCTTTTTTTTTTTTTTAACCAAGCAAACATTTCATGCAGATGATAGTCTGAAAAGGATTTTTTTAGGCATGAATATGCAGGTTGTGGTTTATCTGTAATAACTAAGAAACATGACATTTCAAACAGGTATTCTTTATAAAAATTTCAAATATATTTTTATTCATTAACTTTTTTGTAAAACAAAGATCTATTTCAGTAACAAAACTACTTACAGGTTAATAGGTTAGAAAAGAAAATCTCTCATTGCTACAGCAACAGTGTATTCAGGTGCTAATGTCTTTATGTATGATTTCTGCTTTCATACCATAGAAGTTTATCTGAAGCAAATAAAAAAAAAAATTAAGTACAAGAAAAAGAAACATTTGAAGTCTGATAGTGAAAAATAGCGAGTATAAGAGACTTATCAATCCAACATCGTTGGCTCTGTCCAGAGTCTCTTTCTCTCTCTTTCTTTCTCTTTTATTCTCCACTTGTTTTCAGGAAGATGTCTTCTCTGCCCTAACTTTATTCTCTTTCAAAATTAAAAAGTAAAAAATATTCAAGTTTCCCTCTTTCAGGCCACAAAAATGGTTCTGTACAAAGTCAGTGGAAGCACCAGTCAGTCTGTCTTATTCCATCAGTCTTCTTTCCCAGCATGGATAAAAGAAAAGAAATCCCAGTTTTCTAAGCATTTAGTATTGGTCTGAATTACCTACTTTTTACAACATGCAGTTAAGTGAATCATCAACATTTCTCTGCTTTGATGTTGTGCCTTGGAGCACTGTGCCAGCGTGTGCACTGGCACATCGCACAGCCCACATTTACTCTATCATTGCTCCCAGCTCTTTTTACACAGAAACAAACCTTACCATCCCCTCCATTTCACTACAGTATCAAGTGTGCTTTCTTTCCAATAGTTAAATTTCCATTTATTAATGCTGCTATCTAAGAAGTTTGCTTTAAGATATGATTTAAGTGACTCTATAATATCAGAAGAGGGAAGCAGGATTGTTTAAAAAGAGTACATTAGATTCCAGGGTGTGAATCAATATGAAATCATCCTAACTGTCCTATCTATCTATCTATCTATCTATCTATCTATCTATCTATCTATCTATCTATCTATCTATCTATCTATCTATCTATTTATCTATTCAATTTAATTCAATTTCAATTATTTAGACAGTTAGGATGTTAGGACTGTTACTGCTGGTTTTTTGGATGTGGGGGGACTTATTAGGAGAGCAGCTTTCCCCTCTCCAACAATTTACTACATCAAAGGACATCAGAACAGCTACCTGATTTATGTTTAGCTTTAGGGCTGGTAACAGATTTTGCAAGGATCCATGATTCAGGGATGCATTATTGAAATAACAGCTATAATCTAAGCGAAACAGGGTGGAGTGTGAAAAGCAAAGTTGTGGAAAGTTCTGCGAACATCACACATCACTGGAAGACGGTGTGGTAGGTGGGACACTGATGGGACTTCATGTACTTGATGGCAAACTTAAGCTCCTTGCTCTTCTTGTCCCATTTGTGAATGGACATGAGCAGCAGTTGCTGGTCCACTTTGCGGCCCATGATGAGGAAGTTAGAGCCCAGGCTGTCCAGCTGGGAGCATGGACAGTTGGCCCCATTCTTAATGTACAGGGTCAACTTTTTCAGGTCCTTCTTCCTCAACACGCCCTGCTTCAAAACTTTCTTCTTCTTTTGTGCTGCAATCAGCTTCCGGTCACCCTTCTCCTTTTTCACCTCCTTGATTTTCATCTTTAGGGCTGAAGGAGAAGAGAAGAAGATATTTAAATCCACTTTTATTTAGTAAAACCCCAAAGCTATTAATGTGTCCCTCTGATCCCCCTGTTGCTCTCTTACTTAAGCAGCTGTGGCATTTGCTTTTAATTTCTAGAAGTCTAGTACTGAGCTCTGTACTGTTCTAAAGAAGTAGCTCTTTTACACCTCCCCTGAGTATCATCATTTAGTCTTTCCTGAGCAGTGTGCAAAAACTGCATCCTTATGAATGTCTGACTTGGGAAAAACTCCACAGTCCAACATGTATTTGGAATTTGGTGTACGTATTTTGATAATCAAAGTCTTTGTTTTTTCTACTTTATTGGGTTAATCCCGAGCAAAAATCTTCTTAAATGATTTTGCTTTCAAGTCACGTTATCTCAAGTCATGTCAGGTTTGTAGTCAGGTTCAGGTCAACTTTCAAGTGCTAATAAAGCCTACTTCCAAACCATAAGTCTAAAGCACTACTTATACTGTAAGATGATTAATATTACTACATGGAATCACTAACATCTGTTGTCAGTCCGCACTGTCTGTGTCATTGCTTACATACTTTTCAGTGCAGTGTTTTGTGACCAGTTGTGCATTTTTAGTCAGAAATAACAGCGAACCTCTGTGCACAGTTTTTATTATATGTAGGATTTGGTTACAGCAAACTTAGAGTTTATCAGCCTAATGAAGTACTGACTTGTATCTCTCGTCACACCTTGTGTTTATAAGTTCATATTTTTTATATGTGAGAGATTAAAATTGAACTGCCAAACATTCAAGAGTGGAATTCTCTGGGTGAACATTTTGACAGGTGAAATTAATCATGGGTCGGGCAAAGGCACGAGGTCGGTATGAAGCATTGCTATGTACCCAGGCCTGTTGGAAGATTGCCATTTCACTTCTCGCCTACTTTTCTATGGTTGCATAAACATCCCTCAGTACACTCAGATAGGTATATAGTACATGTGAAATGATAGTGTGTTCAAAAAGGAATGTGTGCATTGAGTTGCCCCTCTTTCACATCCTGTTTCACATCCAGCTCCTTCACTGTGAGTGTGTTTATGCACTGTATTTGCAGGCCTACATGCCTGAGCTGTGTGTATTCATGTGTATGTAAAGGCATGAAGGATAAAATCATCTCCCTCTGCTTCACTTTAAATGCCCACCCATAATCAGTCATATTTAGTCATAAGTGATGCAGTGGGGCCCTCTGTGCAGCCTGGCCAGCATCTTTGTGACAAGCTGTGCCCACGTCTTTGTACAAAGTCACTCTCTTTAAAGTGAAATGGGGGAGTAGAGGCAGAAACAGCTGGAAAGAGAGGGAGAGAGAAGTGTGCTGTCGCTCTGAGGAGAAACAGGTTTTCTTTAAACTAAAGCAAGAAACCTACTCTAACAACCAGATATAGGCTACACAACACTCTTGTCATTTGCACCATGCAGCTGGGTAGTACAGCAAGGAATGTTAAGAGACCACAAATGAAAAGTAGACCGTAACAAAAACTCTCTGAGAGTTAACAGCGTCCGAAGATGAATAGGTAGCAGCATTCATGAGGTATGAGATCAAGCTCTCACCCTATAGAATAACACTGTAGAGTCATTCTTTCCTTGATCTCCAAATCCATATGTCACAGTTATCTTTTCAACTTATTCTCTTGTCTCCTCCAGCTACATACATACTAAGCCAATAAAATGTCTCTCTGTGGGTATCTGCTTTAACCTGTAATCATGTTTCATACTAATGAACAGAAAGAATCTGTGTTTTGCTTTCTGATCCCTGAAGCAACCTCATGTTAAAAGATTGAGATATGTAATCCTGCAATTAATCAGACAAATAAATATCCGTGATTTGGTAATGTCATGATTAATTACAGGGGATGAGTCTGTATTTTTGGCTGCAGCTCGGAGTCCGAGGAAGGTGCACAAAGACGTATTTTGTTGTTGTTGGATGTGGTTTTATCATTTATTATGAATCATGCTCTGTATATTCTGGCCCTTTTGTAGGTGTGGTTATTTGAGATTTTACAAAACACAACTGTTTTAAACTGCAGGCATCTCCTCTGTGGGATACTCCAGCACAGAAAAATGGTTTTCAGCGTCATCCTGGCCACACATTCTTTGTAATTTCACAATTTTTTGTCACCACTCTTCATTTGGTGCTCAAAATGTTTGGACCAGAGCAAATAGACAGCAGTATATCATTAACTCTAAACACTGGGGGAAGACTCTGTACAAACAGAAATTCAGCTGCTGTGTAGTATGATGGGCCAAAAGCCTTGATGAACACAAATAATGGAATAATTATGCTCTGGCTTCATGTGAAGGTCATTACTGTTGTGAAACAGGAAGGCTGGAAAGTGGAAAGTCTGGAAAATGGTGTTGAATTGGGGATAAGAAGCTAAGTAATTTATCAGTTCATGAGAAGAAAAGGTTTATTTTAGCAGTGAAACTAATGCAAAATGAATGCCATAAATATGAGATTTAAAAGAAGGGAAGATCAGAAGTCAGAAAACGAGATGTGCAGGAGAGATTCACTGTCTTGTTACATGTTTTGTTTTTCTTTTATTAATAAGCAAAGCAACATGGTATAAATACCATTAATCTTCATATTATGTAACCACTGCCACCCTAAATCTATGTTTTAGTGTTAGGCGATTTTTTATAAATATCTACCTTTTTTTACATTGTCATAAAATTATGTCCATACCATTTATGTGGTTGGGAGTTTTTCAGGACACAGTGCTTTCACTTTTTAGTCTGTTATTACTGCTTTTCAACACAATATTAAAATAATTAATTTTATCATTACCTCATGAAACAGACTTGTATATCCAAATCAAGCCTGTGATGAAATGTTTTGTTCACACTGTTTTGAACAAAACATTTGCAATTGTGCTTTTTCTGCTGCGTTGTCAGTCTCTCACAAACTCACTTTTTCAAGTTTACCTGACTGCAGATTCTCAGTTTGGATGACCCTGCTGTGTGTTAGTGTTTGTATCCATATGCAGATCTTACTCTTTTCAATTTTTGCTACTTACCAAAGTCACTTGCGCAGAAATGCTCCATGATGTTGTCTGCTTTCAGCTCATTGTCACATGGTGGGCACACCTTTGACACTGAGGGGACAAAAAATAATAATAGTTTGTCATCACCTATACTGAATCTGATTTCATCTGGTGCTTTTAAGACCATATCAGCTCATATCTAATGGCTGTGTTGAGGTCAAGTGTAGTCAGCAAAACTGAGGATGTGTCAGTATGAAATCATTAAGCCCTAAGCACTTCTGAGGCACTTATTTGCAGCCCCCCTCCTCTTGTCAGAGGCTATTTGCTGCTGAGTGAATACAGAGTCCAGTAGGCTGACTGATGTTTGCCCTGCAATTACACTGGAGAAAATGTTTTTATTCTGGCCGTTGTATATTTTGGTGGTGCGGGCGTGGTCTTGGCTGTGCAGAAAGGTAAACGCTGTGGCAGGAGCTGCTGAACATGGTGAAAAGTGATTCAGTACACAGACACAGCCAGCACTTAGGCCACACAGCAACCACACATTGTGAAAGAGCAAGGGGAAACCAAAGCAACAAGTTCAGTTTATTTTTAACTGAAAATTTATGGTCACGCATGCTTTGCTCAAGAGTATGTTTGGCCTCTCTAACTTTGATATGGGAGTTTGTGATTGTTGTTGCTGTGTGTCCACACAGTGGAGACACATCACAAGAGGGAAGAAATACAGGCTCCGCATAAAGTCCTTTTCATTTATTTAATTGAAAAATCATGCTGGTTTCTGTATACAGCTAAAACTGACAAACTAGGCCTAGCCATTCCATTTATAAAACTTATAAGAGTCCAAACACTTCAGGCTTCATCTTCTCTGACATGCAAACACACACCACCTTGTAATTTTCTCCTGAATATAAAACATTATCATGACAATTACTGCATCAACTCCATGTAATTCCAGAGGCTGGTTCCAGCTCTACACATCTAATATCAGGCTACTCATCCACAAAACAGAGCCTTGAGCCAAGTGAGCAAGAAAAAAACAAAAGTATATTATTAGAAAGGGCCACGAAGAGAAGGATGTGGTATGGAAATCCTTCCCTCACACCATACCTATACGGGTACACCTAGAGGAAAAATTTGAAAACTTGTAGGGAAAACAGTGCAGACCTTTTGCTGAGTTAGCAGCCTTTTTCAAGATGACTGCTTATAGGAGAGTTTAATTTTTCTGACGTTCACTCATCACAAGATCCACAATATGTTATGCCCCCTGAGCTCCCTGTTCTTTCTCTTTCCTTCTGTGTCTCCCATTGGCAAACACACACCTATGCAAAAGCACACGCCTATCCCTGCACAGTGCAGGCCCTGGGTTAAAAGTCAGGGTTCAGAGGTTATCACCCCAGCCCAAACCTCAGCGTCTGGCCAGATAATGAGATGGGTCAAAGTTTAGCATGCTTCGCTGCTTGGGTCATGGGGAGGTGAACCCCCTAACCACCACTGAGTGCATGCATGTGTGTGTCTGCATATGTGTGTGTTGGAGGGAGCTGAACCATGTTCTTGTAGAGTAACTGCCAGTTTTTCTCCTCTGAGGGTTCCCATGCTTTCATAGGCAGGAGACCTGTGAGGCCTACAAGGTCAGGCTTCTAATTGTTTGGTGCTGACATGAAGACTGGGACAGCAGCATGGAAACACACACACAAGCTCACACACACACACACACACACATACACACACAGAACAAGAGACAACAAAACTTCTCTGGATTTGTCCGTCTTGAATGGTTCCCTTGAAGCTGTTCGGTCTTATTCAGACTCGGTGGTAATTCATTCTGGTTTCACAGGGGTGGTATTTTGGCAGAAGGCCCAGCTGTGTTGATGCCAGAGCATGTGTCAGGAGAAAGCGGTCCCTCCATGAAACTTAGTTGAGCTTGGACCGAAAATCACCATTTGGATGGCGCTGAGAAATCACTTAAGGAACGACTGCCCTCATCGCTGGTCTCTGTCGAGGGAATCACCGTCATGTTCCAATGGGAATCACTGCTGCGTGGCTTGGTGCTTTTTTTCCTGGACACATTTCTGCTCAGTAAATATTTTCACTTTGAGCTCATTAATGTATTTTTGCCATCATCTCAAAGCAGCTGAAGAATTTTTTTACCATGTGATTAAATTGTGAAAATCATGCTCTCACTCTGGTTGACTTTGGACTTGACCACTTATTGTGTGCTACTTTTGGCATCTGCATGCTGAGTTATAAACTTCATTACAGAAACTTGTAATGTTCCAATTTATTGTGACAAATGTTATTGTCTTACAGAGCTTACAGCGCTTGTGGAGGATGAGGAGGTCAGGAGTTGATGATTAAGGATAAGAGGAAAGTGATGATGGGAGCAGGGTGAGTAGGGAGGAGGTCTTGTGGAAGACCCTGCTGTTAATCTTTAAACAGCAAGCCAGAGTGGAAATGGTGCACAGCAAGAGGGGAGAACTTCTCCAAAACTTCACTTAGTGATAGGTCTGAGTTTAATAACACTTCAGTCTTTCCACAGTGCCTTTTGTATCTCGTACCCCTGTCCTGTCTTTCATGTCGCTAAAGAAATCTCCAACAAAAACATTAAATATTAAATTTGTTTTTATATAAAACCAAAAAGTCTTTTGTAAAATTGTTTTGGAATAAAAAGCCACATAAAGAAATGCCATTGTGCACCAATGCGAAAGAATATTTGCTTTCTTTGATCACATAGTCATTGTCATTTTGTTTTACTTAGCTTAGGAAATTGCTTTCCGGCATTAAATTTAATTGGTAATACCAACATAATTTATAGTCATCACACAAATCATCTTGCCCCTTCACAGTGAATTCCTAAAAGACACCACTTGCCATTATATAACATTTAACAACCTCTTTCATTTCCTTCAAACATGCCGTTGAAAACACAAACATTGTAAATCCCATTTTATGTTTCCTACATTTGACTGATTTGCTTGGAATCAGTTTTACAGTTGGGTGAAAATGTGAAAGGTTACATGCTACCTCTGCCTCTTTCTGTTATGCACACTTTTGCATAAACACACACACGCACACACGCACACATATCTTCACACATAAGACAACCACATCTCACAGAATCGTCATCTGGTTCCCTGACTTTTCTTGTACCTCATCTCTTGTTGCCCGAGCTTTGCAGCAACATTTATAGGAAGAATGCTCCATTTAAAGTGTGTGGCAGTCACTATCTCATGCCTCATTTGGGCCCTTTAAGTTATGAGCAGCAACGCTTATGACATAAAATGGTATTGTGCCGAAGATGAAATTCAGCATGTGATTTATGTCGGAGGGGCTAACATCTGTTGAAATGCGGCCTGCAGAAGGACAGAGGAGGACTAAAACATGGCCCTCAGGCAACCCATGGGGCCCCTAAAACACAGCATGCTCCTTGCATCTGTAGGAAGCCCATCAAGAAGAGAAAATACATTTTAAAAGGCCTCGACAGTCCTCTACACCCACAGCATTGGATCACAGTTTCCTTTTCATATAGCAATCAGCTTCATATGAGTAGTGCCTGTTGTTCTGCTGGGGCCCTGACAGTGCTGTCTGTCTCCTTTAATATGTAAATCACACTAGTCACATCACAGAGTGCAGCAAGGACAGACAATACCTTTCATACTAGGCAGTTACACTGACGTTACTGTACATGCATTTATCTTGAATATTAATATCTGGTGCAAACATGCAAACTAAGTTAAGGACAGTGCACTAAACTACCCAGAATCCAATTTGTGCTAATCATACCTACTGATTTACTGATGATGACAGCAACTAAAGGTAGCATCATTAAAACAATGAGGTGTCCTTGATGGTGTGGCATTAATTGTGCTCTGCCTGACAGGCTTTTCTGCTCCCGGGATGCCTGAGCCCTTTTTTTGTCAGCAGTCAGCTTGTCTTCTGTGGTATACAGACTTGTATTTCACGTAATCACACCCCTTGGGCTCTTCACACACACATGCATGCATAGGCACAAGTGCCAGCACACAACCTGGGCTCAGGTGGTGGTGAGTTTCTCCCAGTTTTGGCTGTGACAGAGAGGTGGAAAGTGAATCTTACTCTGTACTGTTAGTTTCCACAGGAGTCCTCGAACCGTGCTATATCATGTAATTGCAGAATAGCTCAGATAGCATCGGGGCCTCCCGGACGAGGAGAACAGCAGGTAAAGCAAGACTAATTCCTGTGATTGATCCAGCTCCCAAAGATTCACCTGGATTACCATGAGATTCTTCATCTGATCCTGTGTAAAGAAGATCGTCAGTGTCCTCCAATGACACAGAGGCTTCCCAGGAAACTCACTTCTAAGAGCTCTTAGCTGAAATTCCTTTTTATTATTGCTGGCTGTGTTTTGTGTGTGTGTGTGTGTGTGCATGCGTGTGGATTTAGGAGCCAAAAGCTTGTCCTCGGGATGGCCTCATCGGCACATCTGAGAATCTCTGGTTCTTAGCAAAATGTCAGTGACTGAGCCTTCGGGCTAGAAGTGATATGGGTTCACTCTCAGTTTCAAACACTCACATGAACACGCACACACACACACACACACACACACACACACACACACACACACTTAGAAAGCACACACCCAAATTTAACTTAACCATTATTCCATCTTTGATTTACCGTCATTTTATTCTTTAAAAACTGAATTCAGCAGTTTTTGTCTTTTTTTCTTTCTGGCTAAAATTTCGTAATAACAAAGAGCCCTCTTCATATTTTCACTGATCTCGAGGACTTTCTGTAATCTAACCTTCTCTGATCATTGTTTGATTAGATCAGATCAACAAACAGTTGCCTGTTTGGGGAGGTGACAGAAGAACTTCAAGCTGCCTCCTTCTCAACGAGCATGTAGAAGAATGAATTATGGCTGTGGCAAGACAAAATGTCACATAGTTGATACGAGTCCTACAAAAACAGAACAGCCATTTTCCCTAATGGAACAAGCCAGTACTGCATTAATTCATCCAAGAATCCTCCAGTGATCTTTTCCCACTTCTTTTGTAAATCAGATTAGATAGTTAGATGTCAGTATGCTGTGACCATTATTGATAAAAAGCAAAGATATGTCACACAACTGACTGACGAGACTGAAATGATGTTTTTCTAATGATTGATTTTCAGTAATTTAGGAAATTATTTTAATCTATCAAAAAACAGCTCAAGTAACAGAAAGGAGATTTCATAATTGTCCTTAATGTAACAGGAACATTTCTACTGAAAAAGAAAAAAAAAAAGAGAATTGACATTAAACAGTTAAAGGCAAATTGTGAAGTAATGCGAATAATAAACCGTTTTCTTCAAGTGGTTATTGAAAGTAGAGGCGAACACTTCTTATGCTGCAGGAAGCAGCTTTTCTCCTCTTTTATGTGCTGTGTGCCTCTCTTTACTCTCCTGCTTCCCTCTCCTTTCACTCCTCTCCATTCTGCTCTCTCAGGGACAATCAGACTTTCCCATTCTCTGCCTGCCTCTCTTGTCCTGTCATGTCGACTAATTAGTGGGAACTCAGTAATTGGCCTTCTAGCTAATTGGCCTGCTGGCTGCCAGACCCAACAAAGGTTGAGCAGACTGGGACACAGTGGGGACTGTCCCCCTCCACTGTCTAAAGACTCTCATCAACTCCCTCTCTCCCTCTCAGCACTGACTGCTTTTGTGAAGAGGCTGCTTAAGTAGTTGTGCTGCGCACACCCATACACACACAGGCATTCGCACACCTCTTTGGATTTAGTTCCCACTCAGTCCCACTATTCACTATTGGTACTCTTACTCATTGCCTGTGAAAAATAATATAATAGTTTCCTAATCACTCTCAGAAACCCTAGAATAACATTTTTCCTTTTTGTTTCATCTAGCTAGGGTTAATTTGGTAATTTGACACTCTGTAAACCATGAAATAAAACATTATTCATTCACTATTTGACTGATTGATTAGCTGTAGATGGGTGTCTATTGATAAAGGTGCGTGTCCATGCATGTACCTCTGTGTAATTTTTTCAGTTAATACAACACAGTCCATCTATCTTAACTCAGTGAGCGATCTGGCTGCTGGAGTCTCTAAGTCTCCTGGCTCTGTTGGTCTGTCTCTGTGCCTCCCTGAGGCATATGCAGATGGCACGAAGCCGTCCTCAATTGTCCACTTAGGGGAGAACTTTCCCCTGTAGCATCTCCCTGCTCCTGTCTCTTTCGCTGACCTCCTCTGGGACGGTCTCTCACTTAAACTCTCATCTGTCATTATGGTAGTGCATGGAAGCCATCCGAGTCTCTCATCCCTACAGTTTACAGACTCTCACTGTATCTGATTCCAAGGTCTTGAACGATCATACACCAAAGTAATATTATAAATGCAATGACATATTTAGAATGCAGAAGCAAACTGTATTTCCTCATTTATTTTCCGCTAATAGTTTTTCATCGCAGCATCTGCGTCTGCAAAACACAACACAAACTTTTCCTTCTGCTGAATTTAAAACACGTACATATGCATCGGTATAGCTCTTTTTGAAAAAACAACAACAAAAAACTAAACTGTATACAAAATAAACCACATTTAGGACAGAATATTTAACCAGCAATGCTTTTTATTCTCAGAGTTTTATTAAAGTTGTATTTATTAATATATTAAACCTTTTTTAATGTGATTGCTGTAACTGAGATGTTAAATTATATTTACATTTAAAATACAGTTTGTGGAATGTATCATTTTAACATAGCACCAGAAAATCATTTTACCAGCTGCAAAAGCTATAATTTTAACCAGTACCTTCTTCAGGAGCCATACAAATTAAAGTTATTTACGCTTTCATTGAGATTTAACTTGATCACATTTTGTATGAGTATGCTTGAGTGATGGTGCCCTACCTGGTGGCTGGGTTGCGTGGTTCCCGGAGAACTGCATGGGGATGCAGAGGTCGTTATCAATGGGGAACTTGTCGCAGGTCAGCATCTCCGGCCAGGGAAAGCCATAGGTCTCCATCACCGGGGCACAGCTGTCCCTGACAGCCTCGCACAATGAGCGGCAGGGGTAGATGGGCCTGTCTAGACACACCGGTGCAAACAGTGAGCACAGGAAGACCTGCGTGTCAGCATGGCACCGTTTGGCCAGGAGGGGCACCCAACTGCCTGCCTGCTGCTTGACTTCTGGCATGGTCTCATGGTCCAGGAGGTTGGGCAGCCTCATCTTCTTGTAGCCCACATTGTGGCACAGGCGCAGGTCAGCTGGTATGTCCACACACTGGGGCTGCTTGGTGTAGAAGCGGCCATTGTGGAAGTTGTCCGACTGCCAGCTGTAGTAGTCGTACTCATCTGCGGCCGAGACGGTAAGGAGGAGGAGGAGGGAGAAGGGCGACAGGCCCAGTGCCAAGCTGAAGGAGCCTTGGGTTAATGCCCACCTGGGGGTCTTTTGTCCGTGTGCCATGCCTCTATGAGTTCAGACCAACAATTCAAAAAGGTTATATCCAAAGTCTCCAAAGTAACTCAGTGAAGACAAAATGCAAGGAGAAGAGAGAAACAAAGGGGGCAGGCGTACAAGCTGTAATCCCTTTTTTTTCTCCTGAGTATGAACGCAGCGGATTGAAAACAAAAGTGTTTAATTCCCTTCTTCCCTGGAGAGTCGGCCCTCTAAGCCTCCCTGAAACACCTCCCTGTGTGTGTGTGTATGTGTGCCTCAGGTGGTGGAGTGGGGAGGCAGCAGTCTGGGAATGGTGAGCATACAAGTAGGACTTCTTATTTTTCTAACTTTCCCTGTTCCAATTTCCAGTTTCCTCACTTTCCTTCCCTCGTCCTCTCTTAGAACTGTCTCCAGCCCTCTCCTACTCTCTGTCTATCAGTCTGTAGCTGTAATGAGGAGTACCTAGGTTTTAAGAGGCAGTGGTAACTGCTCTCTTCTGCTGCCTGCCCCCTAGCAGGCTCCCAGACCATTCACCTTCCTACTGGCCTCCCCTGGACTCACTCACAACAGCTCCAGCCAATCACAACCCCAGGGGGAGGCTCCCACTGGCCTTCAGGACACTCCTTCTGCCCCGTTATTTTCATCAAAAGCCCTCCTCTAGAACTGCTTAACAGGAGAGGAAGATGAGAGCAGCCTATGGCAAGTTTCTCCAGCTGTATTTTTATATCGATCTCTCAGATATGCACAAGATTCTTTAGTTAGAAACACACCCAGAAGACACTGTCATCCTCTTAGTCATGTTGTTTTTGTGATGGATTTCTAAACTCTTTAGCCCCTTTCCATTTACTCATGAGAGACAGACTCTACAAGTGCTCTGCAGATTGCTCCACATGTAACAAAGGATGTGTGCTTGCCATTCAAGCCCGCTCACTTCATTAGCTCAAAACAGTCTGGCAGCAGGCTTCAGCTGGGATCAGCAGTGAGAAAACTTATAACCACACACATTCACATGCACAACTGCAAGTGCAAGAGGAGAAAATGAATGAAGTTGAGGAGGAAAGGGCTGCAGAAGCTAGAGGTTACTGAGTGTGCGTTGTGCAGCTACAGGTGGCTAGGTGGTTTACCCGCGCTATGGGAGTTATGCTAATGTGCATGTTGGCTGTGAATAGAGGCACGCTGCCTATCTGTCTCTTTCTATCAGTGCCACTGACACAGTGAGGGCCTTCATCTTTGGAACAAATTCCCTAGAAGGGTCACATTCAGATTCAAAAGCCTGTAGCATTGTGAACAGGATGTGGGATCAGTGGCTCACTTGGAGGGTGTTCCTGCATTTGGTATTTGATCTGCGTCACGCATTAATGCTTTTCCTCACGTGAATAGACTGTAAATGCAGGCTAGCACATATGATTGCAAAGTGGTTGTTTGCTGTAAGATATATATGGATTGTGAAGACGCAGTATGGATCATCCTGCAGCTGGATTGTGCAGGGACTAAGATGAAGTAAACAGACTGTATGTGGCAGTACAAACAAGGAGACTGGGAAAGTGCGTGCATGTGTGTTTTGCAAACAGTTGGTGGTGTACTTGGATGAGAATCAGGGACAGCATTGTTCTGCGCCTGTAGGGTGGAAGATAAAATTCCAGAAACAGCAGTGAGTCCATAAAGTCAAATTCAATAAGATTATATCAAATAGAGAAAATCATGTTTTAATATCAGGTAACCAGGCACATCAGTAAAACCCACAAGTCCACATTATCCAAATGCCTGCACAGTTTTATAGTATTATGACCACACTTTCACTTATTTCCAAACCCAGGGGACAGAAGGTGATTAATGCACCATCAAACTATTTTTTACTCGACAGTGGAGTTGATTATGTTTCAACCTTATCATCCTGAGCTGCACTTCAAGTCCCTGTTTGTACCCCTTGGTGTGTGTGGACACTGTAGAGGAGTTTTTTTTTTTTTGTTTGTTTTGTTTTGTTTTTTGTTTTTCTTGGGTGGTGGGTTGGAAAAGCTGCCAACAGAGCAAACAAGATCTGCAGTTTTCATAATCTACAATGACGAAAGATGAGATGGTTGTTAGCTGATGTAGCCCATTTAAAAAAATTAAAACTAAAAGCATTGCTGAGTGAACATAAAGCACTTCTTTTGTTTTTATAACCTCACAGCGAAGCCTTATTTGACTGTTTCCTCACTTCTTCTCTTCCAACACTAATGCTTTCATCCTTCAACATGCTATACCTACAGAAGAGTGCTCTGCTAACCTTTGTACTGCAACTAATCAATATGACTCACAGCTAATAATCTGTGGACTTTACTCTTTTAAGAAGAGGTGGTGGGACTATCTTGTGCACACCTCCCTATCTTGGTATAGTATCTTGTATGCACGTTAGTGCAGTGGTGACCTATTTTAAGACTGCTAGTGTTTCCTCTTGATACAAGCACAGTGTCCTACCTTCAAGTCAGTAACAAAAGTGTCTTTCATGGTAATCAATCAACAATGGTTGTCTCCTCTTGTTCTCCTTCCCCTAACTGGCCCCTGTGGCCACCGGCCAATCAATTCCACTCTTCAGTTTCCAGCCTTCTGATTGGACCGGGGTTATAAGATTAGGTCCAGCCTGCATTGTTAGGCCTAAAGATTTAGCATGGTTTGAAAAGAGTGTCTCAGCAATTGTGTGAGTATGCCTGTGTGTTTGGAGATGGTGGCAGTGGGTATGGATGGTTGTGTGTGTGTGTGTGTGTGTGTGTGTTTTAGGGTGATTCTAAAGAGGAAAGGCTTGAGAGTGGGTGAGGTGGCCAGCTGCCCAGATATTCCCTCCAAGCAGACTTTGAAAACCAAACCACACAAGAAGATGGAGGAGATGATGTAAAAGACAACAGACATGCCAGCATTTTGCATGTCTTCCTCTAACCAAACTTCCACACAAGCAACAGAAAGTGCAGGCAGTGTCTTTAACAAACCAAGCTCAGTAATGTGTTACGTCAGTTATACTCAGGTCAGTTGAGTAAAGAAAAGCTTAAAGGTCTGCCAAAATGTTTTTAGATGCTGTACAGCATAGCCACTTCATCAAATTTCCCGAAACCTTTAAAAATGTATTCATTCATTGAAATGAGCCAAAAGTAGACAGATTCAAAACTCACAGCAGATTCAATATTCAAATTCAGATTAAAATATGCAAAATATTTTACTTCATTGAACAACAACTAAATATAATATTGGCAGTACAAAGGCTTTGTCCCTGCAGTAACAGGTTTTGAGTAAACCCCCTTCTCCTCACCACACACACACACACACACACACACACACACACACACACACACACACACACACACACACACAAGCACACACATCCTACTCTTGCAAAGCAGCAACAGGGATTAGCTTGCAGAACTGTCAAAGCACGTGTGAAACACACCGAGTAGTGTCCCACAGAAATTTCTTTCTTTCTCTCTCTCACACACACACTCACACACACACAGACAGATGCACCAACACACACACAAAAGGAGTCTGATTATTGTTCAAGCTGCAAAGCAATGGCAACCTGCAGTAAGACTCAAGATTATCGGCTAGGTTATTTATATATATATATATATATATATATATCATTTTAAGCAATAATCTTTTTACTGAAAAATATTTTTTACTTAGCTTTGACCTGGTGACTCTTCATCTGAGGATCATGGCCAATATTTGAGGCTTCAGGTGTAACCAACAGATTTTGGACTTTCTTTTTCTTGTGCTGCCAATACTTACAAATGTACATACATTTTTAAAACTCTTTTAAAAAGCTAAATTGTAATTTATATTCTTCAAGCAGACTATTTACCTGCACACAACAAAAGTCTGCTGATGTTCAGTGCCAAAAATCTTTTGTCTTGCCTACACATTCTACATATTCATATGCAGAATCTGTAGGCAAGACACTATTTATAGAGATTAGTCACCTACAGACTGCAATGGATAAAGACAATTAACTCCACACAGGAAGACACAAACCCAAACAAAAGAAATAATCAGAGAGCTTTAGTTCTATATGACTGTTACAAATTTGCACAATAACTGTCAGTGCCACCACGAAATATCAGGCTTCAGTTCAGCTTGTTCACTGAGCCTGAGGCGAGGAACGAGTTCGTCAGAGGGTACTATTGCACATAGCTGCTGAAATGTGATGAAATTATGTTAGAAGATTTTAGCACCACACAGTAACATAGTGCTATAACCACAGATGCCTGTCGCACTGGGAAGTGGTGAAAAGATATGCTGCATGTACGCGATTACTGTCTTCTGTCTTTGCAACTCTCTCACACAAATTAACTGTCATACCAAATTTTTTTGTTTGATGTTTTCTTTTTTTCTTTGTCTGTTTCTATCGTCACTTCTGCTACTTTTGTACTGTTATGGCACTGGACGCTTCTCCTTTAGATGTCAGGGCTGATGCAGGGGGTCAGAAGGTACATTCACTCACACAGTCAGACAGAGAATTAGTCAATTTCTCCTGCCTTTGCCCGCCTGCTACACACTCAGGCACAGACACACACACCTCACTTGATTGTCAACTTAAACCCTTAACAACTCGCTCCAGCTTACCCAAGTCGGACTCTTTGTAAAGGAGCTTTGACCAGCTCACCGTCATGGAACCCAATGTAAAGAGACAGAGAGGAGAAAGGGAGACCCAAGCTTCAGCTGATGGCGTTTCTTTTTATGAGTGATTGGAGACTTCCTCTGAATCTTTTGACACATATACACATGAACTATAAACCAAAGTAGCAGCACATCTCCAACAGTGTGTTATTGTAAAAAGGCCATAAATGATGGCTGTCGTCAGCATTTTGGGTAAACTTGCTACCACGGTGCTAGATTTCACACATCTGGTACATGTGTGTAGTCGTGAGCATGCTTGCAGGTCCAGTTTGCATTTCTACATGGAAAAATGTGTTTCTTTCTACTGGGGTTTCCAAGTGACACCCCAATGATAGACGTGTAATTCAGTATACTTTTTATCCTCAGAAGTGTGTAGTCAGCTCATAGAATAATGACATAGGGGAGCAGGAGAGACAGGGAAAAGGTGAAAAGAGCACTGCCTTTAAGGGTAGATCCCACAGAGAAAATTATGTTTCACAGACAAAGCACATTCAAGGAACATTTAGTCTTAACTCAAAAAATGGAACTCTTTTTGACCGATTTGACTAACTTCATTACAAGTTGGACCAAGTTGAGACTAATCCTTACCCCCATGACATTTTACCACTTGATCTGTATATTTTTGAGAAAATCAGATGGGAACAGTTCAAAGAAGAGGTTTTATTAGTTTTGAAGATTCAACAGAGGCTCAGCAAGTTCCAGTGAAACCTGACTCAGCTGTTAGTGGGTTTCTTTTGGTGGGAGAGATAACGTAAAATGAAATGCTTAAAGCAACCACAGTTCAGACTGAGAACTCGCAATTCCAGCTATATTCAGGTATGCAAAATAAATATGTGTGGAGCCTTTTAAAACACTGGTTTATTTAGGTACAGGTTGTTGAATGTTTTGGAATTGACCCGGATCATCTTTAAATGCAGTTTTACTCACAACCTCTTTGGTGTTGCTCCAAGTGTTACTGTTCGCAATGTGAACCCATTTGTGAGTTTTGTGTTTGGGCTGTTACTGCAACATCTGCTGTGATTTATGAGCTGTAGACTTCATTGTTAAACACTTTCCTGTCACTTGATCTATTTGCTGTATGTGTGTGTGTGTGTTTGTCGTGTGTCTACCATCCCATCTGCTTGTCTTTCAACATACATTCCCAAGTATGTGAAGCAAGGACAGTCAGAGACCATTTTTCTTCTTCACCCTATCTCTTCATCTTTTTGTTTGTGTGCGTGTGTGTCCACATGCCCTCTCTGCTCATCCTGGTAATGGCCGGGGTCATCAGTTAAGGATCAGAGCTCACCTCTGTTGGGAAATAGGTAGATATGAGTTTCAACAAATAGGGAAGGATTTTCCCATATCTGAGTGAATGATTGCATGATAACATTTTTGTCTGGAGGAAGAACAGGTCTTGGCATTTATGCCTTCAACAGCCATTATTTCAAAACTTTTACAGAGGTCTCCCACTCACATTGTACTAAAAGCCAGAAACTCTATCAAAGTTTTATAAAAATAGATTTGCTCATTATCCGAAGATTTATAGTCTCTCCTTTGAACCTAAAGCCTACTGTTCAACAGAAGAAGGGTTCATGAGGGTCCCTTTCATAAATGAGCTGGAACAACTGATAGACACCATCTAAATGCATCTGATAACTGAAAGCTGCTTGTTGAAATGAATGTCCTGTGATTTAATAAAGTTGGCAAACTTAAACTGCACGTTTCTGTTTTCCTTCTGTAAATGTTTTATGGGTGCGTTATTATTGAAATGTTAAGTTCTGTGCAGCGCAGGCCTCACAAGGTTATTTTCACAGCCTTCCACATTTATCAACATGAACAATGCTGACACAAAGTCAAAAGCAAGATAGTTATGACTATTTAATGATGTCATTGCAATAAAAATTCTGGTTGTTCTCCAGTAATCAGTATTATGGACACAGCGACAGCTCTCAGGGTTATTTCAGTCCAAGATCAAAATTAAACTTAGTTCAATCGGATGGAAAAAAATAAACTACATCTCCAGTTCAGTCATCTAGCTTTCTCTCAGGCACATAAAACAGCAAGTACAACTTGTCTCTATATAAAACTAAGCTGAATATTTGGTAACACTTCATTTTTAGCCCTCTCTTACTTACCACTTCTAAGAAGTCCACAGATAAACCAAAAACAAACTACATGATACCATACTCATTTTACAGTTTTGTCCAACACAACTTACAAAATAGTGAATTCAGCTCAAAATGATAAACAGACTGAACTGCAACCATGTTAACAGCTATAGCAGCTATCTATTAAACACTGAATGTAAATCATGCAAATGATTTGTATATGTGTGTTATCAAAAGTGTCATCACTTTTTTAATATTAAAAAAATCTAGCACGTGCGCATTATTTATACACAATAGGCAATAGACTAAGATTAATCCATTACTAATGTTCTTCCATAGCAACTACTGTATATTTTAGCAGTCCTTGGGTGAAGCACATAATTGAAGCTGTCAGTAGCCAGCAGCAGTAGACTGGGAAGTACAAGAGAAACTGTGCATAGCTGCAAGAATGTGACATATTACATAAGCTGAACAAACCCTCCCCAGATAAATGAAGGTAAGAATAAACCAGTTAATTGTTAAATACAATGGTGCTTTTCACTAATCCAGTGGGCAGACATGCTACTGTACTGTGTTAATGGAAGAACAGCAGTCTAACATTGGCAGCGAGGCCCCTGTTCCAAACCACTTCATCTGTCCTCTTCCAGTCTGGTTACCATACACCTATGCTAGTTTTGGACAACGCAAATTTTGGAATAAGAAAAGCATAATTCTCTCCCCTCTCCTTCCCACTTGCTCACTGTGTCTCTCTCTCTTTCTCTCTCGTGCACTTTACCCCACACAAACCAATTTTCACAGATGAAAAATGTCAAGGGCAGACCACCTGGCTATTCCATGCCTGCTCAGAGGAAAATCTTCCCGTCTTCATCAATGAGGCGCAGTGTGCACAGCATGCTCTGTCCCACTCACATATCATAGCCATTAGACAGGCATGTGTTGGGCTGGGTCCAGGGCAGAGCCTGCTGCTTCACTCACTGTAGTCTCATTCAAGGTAATCTACACCAACCTAACCAATTTTGCAGGTGCAAAAATGTGTAACAAGAAGAACTTGAAACATTATTGGACTATTCAGATGATCCTTGGGTGGATTCAACCACCCGGAAAAAGGCTATTTTACAAGCCCAAGAGTTGGTCTATGAAAAAAAAAATTAGGAGGATCCAAAAGTTTCCCATTCAGAGACCTGGCACCCAGCCTCATTCAGATTGTCATGTGTGCATCTACATGAAACAGTATTTTAGCAGAGATAAAAATATAAATGAGAAAAAAAAAGTTAGGTATACTGTAGGTATACTGAATACAGTGTGGTTATTTAGCATAAATCATAATTTAACAGTTCTGTAATCAAAGTGGTGAAAAAAAAAATCGAAAGTAGGAATAAAATTTAAATTGTAGCCAGAGATGTTCTTATGCTATAATGATCCAAAACACCAAATTGGTGTTGTGGTCAAAATGTTAACTTAAAGCATTTATTACCAATATTTTTTACAACATTGTACCAAATCACAATGGCAAAACAGTGATCGATTACTGTATGTAGTGAACCAAAATATGCAAAACAAAGCAAGTGTTGTATATATTTTGCCAATTAATGATATAATAATGTTGCCCCATACCTGCTGAATATGTAAACTATACCGGTACTAACAAGTTCCTCTTATCAGCCTACTAGGGGAGTAACGTTTCTGAAACAAAGACCACCATTCCATTACCCATACCATGATACCCATGTGGAGCTGTTAATGCCTGATCAAATCCTGTTAGTCTGGTGAAAGCAGTAATGTCTAAAGATCATTCAGGTTACAGGTGAACTGAAAATAAACTAGAATAATGGAGTACTGTATACTGCTGATCAAGTAATCAGGCCAAAGGTAAAAGGATCTTTATCCTGTTTAACTTTATTCTTCCTCGCTAAAGAAAAATCAGTGCTGCACAAGTGTCCAGTTGGTACTATTATCACATGCAATAATTCAGTGTGTGTTGTAGGAACTTAATTTCACAGGACTGGTTTTTAAGGCTAATTTCTATAAACTTCGTGAGATTTCTTGATCAGTGGTCTTTCTGTTTTCAGATTATGAATTATTGCCATTATTATGGTGGTAGAAGGGATTTTATTCCACCCTGTGTCCTGTGACTCATATTGCCCTATGTCAAGGCATGACTGATTGTCTTGTGGGCACACATACAGTACATACTTATACAGACAGACACATTAACATTTTCCCTTTCCCCTTATTCAGGGTGACCTGAATAAGTTGTGAATAAAAAGAATTACCACCTGAAAACGAAGAAAAAAAAACAACTTTAGCTTGGCCAGAATATGTGCACATTTGAATGTATGAAAGTGTTCTTGTGTGCATGGACTGTATGTGGGCTGACTTAACTTGACCCAAATGAGACCACTATACATGTATGATGTTCTACGCCTGAGCCTACAGTCATGAAAAGGCCACACTGTATTCCTATAGAGTGTGTACATGTAGAGAAAGAGCTACAGGCTGCAAGTCCTGATTGTAAACATAGCTGTTCAGTCATATATCATAAACTGTTTTACATGGAATTACAATACAGCTTGTATTCTGGCATTACTGCCATTTTCCAGACAAAATTTTAAGATTTTCTCTCTCTCTTTGCCCTTCTGTCTGTCTGTCTGTCTGTCTCTCTGCGTAATATCATTTTAGATTAGCAGGCTGAACTTGGTCCTTGATGTAATTAATCTAAATCTATCCAGATGGCGAATGGTTTTAGTTTCATCTACTACAATGAAGAGGTATTAGCTGATGTGTTCTTGGGATCTTTACTTTCATTACCCTTTGTGGTGATGGGACAAGTGGTGTTCTCATGATTGCAGGATCGAGGACAGGCTCAGAGTCACAAGACAACTGTCCCCCACCCTGTAATTGCTGAAGTCCTTTCGAGGTGTTGACAGGTACTCTTTCTGTCTCTGTGTATATCCTTTTCTTTTATTGGGTGATTAAAAGCTTCCTTGGTCTTTGTCTTCACCCTCATCCCTGATCACATCCTTCTGTGATTGTGTCTGTTTGTTTCCTGTGAGAGCACTCTGATTATTGTTGCAGTCTGGTTACACTTTGTGCCACATGACAGCTGGAATTTCTCCTTCCTTCCTGTACAGGACTGCTGTCATCTTGTACATAGGCCTTTTTTTTATTGCTGTAATTGTTTCCATTTGATGCAGTAATTTAAACATTAGCCACAGTACTCTGAATTATGAACATGGACTAACTAGATATTTCATATGCCCAAAACCAGAAATACCAAATAAAGAATTTAGTGGAAATCAACATAAGAAATAAATATGGAATCAATTTCATTTCTTGCTTGTTTGACTGTGGAAAATTTAATTGATTAGATTGATCATTGCTGCTGTAAGCCAAGTATTGATGTCCATAAAAAATAATTATTTTACTTAAGACGTTTAAAGTGGAATCCTGGCAGAAATCAAACCGCTGCACAGCTACAGAACCACATGCAAAACCCCCCCTTTTTTCATATTCTCCAAGATCCCAGACATATTTATTAAGGTCCCAAGTTCTTGTCTGTACTCCCAGATCAAATGGTTTCAGTGCTGGCTCCAATTGTCAAACCGTGCCACATTTTCAATACATTACCCTGCTACTCTTCTCAATAAAATCTAAACATGTGGACACTGATGCTGTGCTGCCAAAATATTTCAACACAAATCTGTCACCTTCTCACTATATTGTAGTTCTCTTCCTCTCCACTCTCACTCCTGCTGTGGTCTCACACCTCATTCCCTTCCTTTATTCCCTGTAAATGTCAAATAGATTTCTGCTGATGGATGACATGTCTGCTAGTTTGTCTCCATCACAGTTTGGAGAGGAAGGGAGATTTGGAGGACAGTTAGGGCTCATGTTCTTTTGAGTCAGAAAACAGGAGAAGGTGTAATTTCCGGAGTCTAAAAAGCTCTAAAAATAATCTGGGCTCACTCTTACACTCTGGAAAATGGCTGCTTGATTAAAGATATCTGAGCCAAGAAATTCTCTGATCTAGTATAGGGCCACCCTGTGCAGCGTGGTCGGTAGACCATCGCACTAAGAGAGCTAGGTTTATAGATCATAATAAAAGAGCTACTCCAAAGAAAGCAAAAATATAGAATATTTAGAATATTAAGTCAATTTCTATAATAATCCAAGAATCACAATGAGTGGAGAGTGATAAAAGAAGACATTACATGGTGTAATTAAATAGAAAAAAAGCTTGAGGGTTGATGTGCAGCTATGCACACAGACACACTAACACACTCCGCTGTAATTAGCCGCATATCTGTGTTTGGCCCTTCCCTGTCAGGCCTGGGCCAGAGCTTAGCACAGGAGAGGAAGGCTGTCTGAGTGTGGAAAGCACAAAGCACTTCAAAGCAGCAGACGACTGGCAAAGACAGCAAGATGACTGGGGAGATAGAGAGGGAGAAGCAGCACATGAAGGGAAATGGGAAGAAGAATGTCTCTCTAAATTGTTCTCAGTGAGAGACAGAAGACAGACAGAAGAGGAAATGGAAGAAGGAGGGGAAATTGAACACACTGTGTATCAAAGTTCATATGTTCTTTCATTCCCTTTTCTCCCCTTTTTCTGTATCCCAATGTTTCTTTATGTTTGTGCTTTGTGAAAACTAATGCTCATAATTAGGTGAAACATAACGTTTTTTTAGCATTAAAACTGATTGAAATGATCGTAAATGCTGTTGTGCCTGTCTGGCCTTCTGCATGCCTCTGTCTTTCTCACACACTCACACTCTTCAGCCCCTCTGATTAAGCTCAAATAAAGTAGCCAACAGTTCTGGGAAGAAGTGGGCAGGCTTCTGTTCTTTGTGGCTGCTTCCAAGTATCTGTGATAATACAAACCCTGTGTGCCTTTGTGCCTGTTCATGTGTGCATTATTATGTGTCTGCACTTATTCATTCATTTGTGCCCACCCTTGTGTGTCTGTAATGAAGTCTACCTTCCAAAACAGAGAGCAGCTAGTCTTCGTTATTTCATTTTTAAAAGCCCGAAAGCTGTCAGCAGTTGTAGTTGTGCATGCTTTTTATTTTATATCTTCATAGACAAGATGTGGGTGAGTCTCTGTTTGTAATTGTATTCTCCATCCCTGTTTCAGGCCAATTTAATAGGAGCTTCCTATGGTCAGAGAAGTAGCTCTTCGTGCGGGTATACAGGAGAATGAAAGTTAAGATACCAGATTCCTACAACGTTCCCGGTTTCTTTCAGAATAAGTTTCATCAGAAAAAATGTGCTGACTTGTCAAACAAAGTATTCAGTATCCTTGGCTGACATACTCTGCCTTTTTTTCCACAGTACCAAGGAACTGTTTGTCTTTAATCATTCAAAATGTGGGTTTTGATTAAGTCATTAAAACATTAACTGTGGCATTGAAACAGGCGATGGTGGTTTATTAAATACAGGCAAAAACAATCCTTTTGGATGTATTAAGCTCCATCAGCAACAAAATGAGCCTTTCTGTTCTTTCCATTTAATGCTGTTTATGTGCCAATTCTGTTACTTGGAAAAGAATTGCACACATTATGTATCAGATAATCAATCACTGATTAAGTTTTTTTAACAAACACCCATGCCGCAGCTCTAAATATTAACATTCTCTAAGGAAAATGAGTTAAACTTGGATTTACTTTGCCCTTTTGCCCTCTAACTTTTTTCTGCTTTATCTGTGCTTGTCCACTAGAGGGGGCAGTGAACACAAGTGACCTTTGGCCTCTGGTTAACTTGTCCTGCTAGGACCCTGAGTTGTGATGCTTTATTTCAGTCCACAATTCCTTAAAACCTCTATAATTGTGGACAAGATTCACCTAAAACTACCAGAAGCTGCCACAAAAATATCGTATTTGGTGCTTTAAGAAGCAGACAGGTACTCTGGGTTCAGCGTTTGCATTTTTTTAAATTAGAAAACACCTTGCACAGTTTATAAGCAATGTTAAGTTGCATTCAGTGATAGGGAAGCAATTGCTGCTGATGGAGAGTTAAATTACTGGCTGCAGTACGGGCCCTCACGACTCTCAGGCCATCTGCTGTACCATCTGAAGGCAGGAAACTGAGCTGGCTCTATCTTACCTTCCACTATAGACTCCACCAGTCTGTTCTGTACTTCAGCCAGAGCAAGAAATAAGCTTCCCAACAGCCTGAAATTCACTGTAAGCTAAATCAAGGCATACTTGGCATGCAGCCTGAACCCTCACTTTCATTTATAATTATAGCCATTTTCATATGCTAAGAGTGCGGGTGGTGTTACTGTCTGATTTAATTTAGGAAACATGCATTAGTTTATTTCCCTGGAAAATGATTACTTGCAATTATCAGGCTTATGAAGAGCACATTATTGTGACAGTGAACATTCTTCCTGGTATACACCTGGCGGTCCTTGTTGCATACAAGCCACAAGTCCCCAACAGTGGATCAGCAAAGACCTGCTTTCAGTCCTCATTTGGAAAAAGCCGGATTCCTCCACCCTGTAAACAAACAGCAGCTGGATAACTGGCAGGTTGCTTTGCTGGATGTTGATGGAATAAGTGCATTTTAATCTGAGCAGAGACTTGGCTGCGAAAAGCAGATATAGAGCCAAACTTCACATCAGAACTTTGAGGGGGGATTTTTTTTTCATTCTGTCTTTTTCTTTTCTTTTTCCTGACAGGCTCATTTTTCTTCTCTCAGTAGGATGGCTGCTGGTAGCGCTATCATTACACTCCACTCCATTACAGAGCCCTCTATCATGGGGCTCTGTCCAACAGCTTTCATGCTTGTTGCTGTCAGCATCACTGACAGGGCTTTGCAGTGCAAAGTCCTGAAAGCTCATAAATTCTGTATGTTTAACAAGTCAACCTTTTGTGTCTGGTGTCCTGTGGTGTGCCAATATTGTCAGAGCACCATACCAGGACAGGAGCTCTATGTGCACAAAATGCAAAAGAGCCATGACTGTCTTCAAATAATGTGAGTTTCAGTGTCCTCTGCTCAATCATGCATTCATTCAGGGTGGACACAGGAATCCCAGTACTCTTAAAATCACCTATTACGTAAGAAGAACAGAGTCTTCTCTCTTTCTCTCCCTCTCTCCCATCTCTCTTTCCAGGCAGAGAAGAATAACGCAGCGTCATCTGCCTCCTGGCAGGACCCTCGCTCTTCATTATTGGAATAAGGCCCTTTTTCCTGTCATGTTTTCACTTCACTGTGAGCTGTGGAGCTGCATACAGATATATGTGTGTGTGTGTGTGTGTGTGTGTGTGCGTGCACGCGAGCACTTGTGTGCATAATGTACTCACTTCCTCTCATCATAATCAATACTATAATCAGGGTTAATACCAGCAGGAGAACAATCATAGATGCAGCTTTCATGGAAACTCTGTTTTGCTGTACTGAAATGATTTAAATCTGGTTTAAATCTGTTAAGTTGTTGCAATCAGTAATTAGAAGGAAAACAATTCATATTAATACAATCACAATGTAACAAGATGTGTTTTGTTGAGCTCTGTTTCACAAATCTTTCCCCCCGCACACACTCCTATTTCTTTTGTTTATTCAAATCAGCTATGTACAATCTTAGCTCTCTGATCCAGAACAAACAGCACAGAAATTCAAAACAGTCCAACCTGACTATTTTAAATGGATCAGCTTCTTTAGATTACACAGCTCTGTAAACAAGAGGCAGATTTACTTGACATCATCTCTGCACAAATCAAAAGAGCAAGTTTATCTGTCACTTCCATTAGCAGATATAAGTTTAAGATTTCTCCAACCAAAGTATGAAATCACATTATTGCATTTTACCCATAAATATGCCCTTTTGTTAGTCCATGGCTGTTGTTTAATAATCATGCACGGCAGCCGTGATGCTTTGCCCTAAGGGAAGCTGATACTGCGTTTGATCAAACAGCATTACACAAGCAAAGACAGGACAGAGACAAAAAGCATTTATTTTGGTCCTAATGGTTCAAATCAAACAGTGCTGAATCACAACAGACAACGAGACACAAACACTATAAAGTTGGAGAGCAACGCCAGAGTGAATGTTGAGTGAAAGTTACTTCATTGATTATTCATAAATACACTGTATATTTCCACAGCAATATGAACTATTTTTAAAAAGAAAAAAAATCCCCTCATGCCTTAGTATTTGGGGGATTTTTACAAGACACAGTAACAGGCTCTAAGGTGAGAGAAACCATGGCAACAAACCAGACATATACATATTTTAGTTCCAGGAGCTCAGTGGGAATCTATGTGTGTGTGTCTCAGTGCTTTCTCTGCTGTAAAAGCCTTTTAAACATGTGTCCATCTCAAACCAGCAAGAGCTGAGAGATGTGCTGATAATTTTACAGAGCTGTTTTCTAAACAAAGTGACAGGACACGAAGTAGGAATAGTATCACCTCTGTAGCTAGTCATTATCTAAGAGCTCTCTGAATAGCATTTAGAAAGCAACATTTGTGGCTGGAGCTGTGGTCTGCATCCTGTTGCTAGCATTGGCCAAAATGGCAATGAGGCAAACGCCTACATAAAACTGTCCTGCACTCTTTTGTTGCACTGTTGTACTGTATGTCATGTATATTGTCACCCGACTGAGAAACTAGTGTATATACTGTATATCTCACTATAGCAAAATTCATTTATATGTGACGAAGCTACCAACAGGAGATACATGCTGCGTATCCATGCTGGTTAACCAACCCTCTCTTGCATTGCTAAGGGCTAGTATTGTACAAAGCAATAGCTAGTTATACAACTTTGCTTCGTACAGCAAGCTAAGCTTATTGCTCAGTCATGCTAGAGTAAAAATAGGAACAGAACATCCTTGTGACAAGGAAAAATTGGCAGTTGCCCGGTGATTGCATTGAATTTTTTTGCATTCAGTGACCGATTACAAGTAGTTGGCAACTTGACCACACAGTCGCAATAATTTTGGTCACGGCACGGTCTCCAGCCACAGATTTCTCTGGTGTGACTGTAGCATTAGCCAGCTAGCTGCAAGTTTGTGTCATTCTCTATCAAAATATAGAGAGGCTATCACAACCATTGCTTGTCATTTGTCATTAAAGTGAGAATGCCAAGCTTATGCCTTCACAGTGCCTTGAGCAACAAGCATTACAGCAATATTTCTATGCTTTATAACGGACCTTGGTACATGACAAACTCATTTAAATCGGTATCATTTCTTGTCTCATTCCACTCAGTTTATTCATACAAGAATTTACATAATGGCAGTCCCTCGTGGAGCCTCCAACTACCTCAAAGTGGCAAGGGAATTTAATTTGTTGCATGTTATTATCTTCCTCACCGCTAAATTAGCTATATTGTTGCTCACGAGGGATTGTGTGCAAAAAAAAAAAAAAAATCACATCCTCTCTGTTTTTCGAAGTTCTGTTTTTATCTCACTCCCACTACACACCCTTCTTTCTTCCTTTGCAACCCCTGCCTCGGATAGCTCAGAGAACCTCAATTCTGCTGATGTGTCTCCCTTGATCTGAAATTTATTACATGAAGATCTTCTTTATGCCTCTGGCATGTCATTCTGTCATCCCAAATGTTCTATTCAGTGGTATTGTAATATTTTTAGCCTGGCTTGGAATTAATACATATTTCTATACAGATGAATTATACTTGGTATTGTCCCATTTGAGCCCTTAAGTATGACATTTTTAGTTAATGGAGATTCTGCATTTTATAAAGAGGATCTTTTCTATTTCTTGTGATTTTATTTTAGCCCAAGCAGGACATAATAGGGAACATCAGGGTTATCAGGCTCTTTCGTTTATCTGTCTGCCACCCAGTTCTTGTTATTTCTCACCAAAAAGAAACAAGTACTAGTCAAGTAATAGTCTGAATCGCAGGTCTTCCTCCCCTCCCACACCCCTTTCTTTATGTCATAATTAGCCTCTTCCTTTGTTGCAATTCTCTTCATCAGCTCCTTTCTTGAAAGGAGGTTTCTTGAACTTTTCTTTGTAGCTGTGAACGTGGCCCTTCACTCAGAATGAGCATTTTTCTTACAAATGTCTTCTTCTAATTTGTTCTTGGAGGTTTGTTGCTGTAATGACTTGTGAATTTCTTCTTTGACATACTAAACCCATATCCTTGCTGGTATGCAACATTTACCTAGCCAGCACTGACATCAGATATGAGAACATCCTCTGGCTCTAAAATGGAAAGTCTTTGACTCAGATTTGATTGCTAGTAGGACCAGACCAATTGTCGAGAGGCCAAATAGACACCAAATAATCCAGTGTGCTCTTATGAAAGATGGAGGTTGTGTGGCAGACAGTTCACTGAAAAAGATGACTTGCTGAGTTTTATTTAATTTGACTATCCAAAATGTTGGAAGGCATTTGAGGAGATGTTTATTTGCTTTTAAAGATTCCAAGTTAATATATTTTTTGGTTTGAATGTTCTCATTTCCTGTCATGTTGGAAGCGAACAGGATCTCTTTCACTGTCTTACTGCCCCATTCTGTGTATTTGTGTGCGAGACATTCTCAACTTGTGGTTAAGTCAATAGAAGAAGGGTGTTTGCAAAGGCACAGAGCCCAGACGTGTTGGAGGTACAAAACACGGTATGCATAAGCACAAATTGAATGCATTACACTCTCGTAGAGGTAGCACGAGATACATACAAAAGTAGAAAGTGAATCTGTACTGATGCTGATGCTGTAAGATGCATACAAGTGGCACTACATAAACAAATCTGTTCAGATAATTTAGACTGACTGCTTTAGGAGTGAAAATCTCATGGGAAATACAATCTGCTGCAGAAGTTTTCAGCTCTGATTTGATTACTAAAAAGGGGGCAGATCAGCATTTTAGCACACACAGTTTCTCTCTCTCTCTCTCTCTCTCTCTCTCACACACACACACACACACACACACACACATACACACAAAGGCACAAATAAAGACAAGACTTTCATGACAACAACCAAGCACACCAACAAACAGATTTGTGTTACAGTGAGGATTGTCAGAGATCACAGTGCTTTCATTTTTGAATGTCGAATGCTAAACATAATGCTCTTGCACACATTGTACAGGATTATTCAAACTGGGATGTTAATGAGCTCATGTGGATTAAAGGTCTCTGTGCACAAAAAGCTTTGGTCCTTATTTTTGTCCATTCACATGTCGTGTCATATTAAATGTAAGGACTGGCCACTCTTCCACAGCGCAGGTGATGATTTGATTAACCTGACAAGTCAGAACCACTTTAACCAAGAAACCCAGGCAAAGTGTTTAATGCTACCTTCACACTGCAGGTTTAAGGACATGGGAACAAAAAAAAAATAGTTGCTGTTTTCTTAAGTTCTTTTTTTCGTTTTCATTGCAGGGTCAGTATCACCATCTTCAACATTTCACAGCACAAGGTCCAAATAGAAACTGGCAGTTTTGGAGTGAGGCAGAAACCAAGAATGTTTTGCTGAAATAAATATTTCATGAAATATGAAAAGTGAAAAAGGCAATATTTGTGTATGGTGAGTGTGTGTCTATGTACAGTGCTATGGGTCATTATGATAATTTAAGGCTGTGGAAAAGTTATTATTTTCTGCTGAAGTGTGGATTTAGACACACTGAAATACTAGAGTGAGATATTATATGAAGACGTCTTCTTTCATTACTTTCTCAATATGGATAGGAATTCGTATGTTCAGCCATGATGGAAGTTTGAATTTAACAACCCTGTAATTTTCTACAGTCTGCTTATATCCACTGGAAACCCAAAAGACAGCCCAAATCCCAAGACCTTTCCTATCTCGGTCGACATATGAGTTAGTATATTAGCATTTATGTGTCAATCTTGTGATCAAATATAAATGGACACACAAGCACAAACTAGCCAAAACAGCTGTGTGCAACAACATGACATCTGACCTCAGCTGCTCCTTCCTTTTTACTTCCTTCTTAGCCATGCTAGCAGCATAGCTTGATTATGTTAGTCTATTAATTGAAAACTTTTTTTTTTCAGCATGAAATATCTCAACAACTATCCCATGGATCGTGACTGTGTGGTAGGAACATTTATGGTCCACTGAGCCAATAAAAAGCAAAAACTGTACCTGATTTAAATGTGGCCATCCCCTTCAAGATCATCTCTTGAGACTGTCCAACTGACTGCAGTCAGTCCAAGAGCCACTGCTTAAAAAAATTAAGGGAACACTAGATCATTATAGATGATGTTGCAGGCAGCATAACGCCACAGCGTCTCCAGACTCTTTCATGTCTGTCAGTGTAAACCTGCTCTCATCTGTGACGAGAACGGGGCGCCAGTGGCGGACCTGCCAGTTCCGGTGTTCTCTGGCGAATGCCAGTCAAGCTGCACAGCACTGTTCTGTTCTGTAGGTTCCACTAAAGGACATTGAGCCCTCATGCCACCTTATGGAGACTGTTTGTGACAATTCAGTCACAAAAATGTACATGAGTAGCCTGCTGAAGGTCATTTTGTAGGGCTCTTGCAGTGGGCCTCCTGTTCCTTTTCGCACAAAGGAGCAGAGATCAGTCCTGCTGCTGGGTTGATGCATCCATCTCCTCCACACTCTTGTGCTGGGGCTGTGCTGGGAGACACAGCAAACCTTCTTGCGACAGGATGTATGGATGTGCCATCCTGGAGGAGCTGGACTATCTGTACATGGGGTGCAGGTACCATCTCATGTCACCAGTAGTGACAAGAACACGAACAAAAAGCAAAACTGAGAAAAATCAGTCAGGAGGGATAAAGATAGAGCAATGGTCTGTGGCCACCACCTGTAAAACCATTCCCTTTTTGGGGGTTGTCTTCTTGTTTCCTCTCCAGTGCACCTGCTGTCACTTTCATTTGCACCAAAACAGGTGACATGGATTCACAATGGTTTATGCTTCCTAAGTGGGCAGATTGATATCGCCGAAGTTTAACTGACTTTGTATTATACTGTGATCATCAAGTGTTCCCTTCATTTTTTTGAGCAGTGTATTTGTACAGGTGTACGGGCAGTCCCCGTACCCAACATGCCATTTTCTGGGAATGCAGTCATGGAGGATACAATAAATAAATAAATCTTCTCTTGTTTGGGATTATTTAGGTTTAAAACTGTGTGAAAACAGCAATCCTAAATGAAGCAGTCTGATTGAAGGATGCATCTCTTTGGATGAAGGAACACTATGGGGGAACACATATCATTTTAAATGATTAGTTTTTGATCTAGTTGTCAAATATGATTTATGATTTGACAGTGTTTTTCAGAGCCAATCAATCAGACAGTAACCTCCAAAGATGGCTTTTTGATTAGTTACTGCCCATGTGAAAGAAAGAAATTAGTCCTATAAGGTCATGCATAACATCACCAACTCTATCTGCCAGTATTAGAACTTGCTTTGCAATGCACATTATGGGTTAATTATTAAGGTTAGCCTTAATAACCCTAATCTTTGCCAAACCTTAACCAAATATATATTTTTTTAACCATGCTAGTGGACCATGATCCTTTCCTTCCTCTCACCAAGTAGTTTTTGTGCATAAATCCAACCCTAACCTTGTGGTGACAGATCAGAAAATGCTCACATTAAATGTCTAAGGCAGTCTTTTTTAAGTTTGAGTTTCACTGTAATGCATTTCACTTCCTATTCCACTTCCTATATGCACATATATTAAACATTTATACCAAGAGTTCTATCAGCTGAATAAGTGGCTGTTTCAGCTCAGGCATATGGTGTGGATAGTGTGTATAATACGTGTACGTGTGACTGAGCATACGATATATTAGAGACTGTCATATGGGGAACACACACAGAGATTCACATGCATATAAAAACATGTGAATGTGGATATAAATAAACACAGCCCAAAGGAATCTGTGCCAGTGTGTGATTAGATACACATCTTTTCAAGCAATCTGGAGCAAGCAGCAGGATCTTGGCAGATAATATTAGTTTTGCATAATTCTCATTTTGTTAAAGCACTTCTGTCTTATTTTTGGATTCTGTTTCCATTCATAAGAGTTGGTTGCTGTTGTATCTGTAAATATATTTATGTGCATTTGCATGCCTGTTTTTGATTTGAGGGAGTTTGTCAAGAATGTAATCTGAGCCTGCTTTGGGAAATGTACATTGAAGAAGTCGTTCACTTCAGCACACTGTAAGCCATGGTGTCAAACGCAAAGTAAAACAGGAATTTTAACCCAAAATAGCATAAAGCAAAGTGATTTTACTCACTATAGATCTTCTTTATTCTCTCATTTTTGTCTAAACAAAAACATTTTCAAGAGCACAAACATATAAGACTCATCAGGCTATCACATTTTAGTCACGTCTTAATGTTTTAAATAATTCACCTCAGCTAAGACCTTGATCTGTTCATGAACTGGAAGAATTTTCTTTTCTTGAAAGGAAAAATGCAGCAATGTGGTGCACCCGACTGGGCTGTGATAAATGTTTAATATCAGTATGATGGTGCATTTAGCATATGGGCTACAATATGAGTCACCAGAGCATGATCAGTTTGCACCATAACCAATCTGCTTTGAACAGATAGCAGTATTAGTTACAGTAAACAGCACGCTAGATATGTAAACATGCTCCAACTGGACTAAACAGAAGCTTCACTGCATGCTGACAGTAAAGAATGATCCATCTATAAAAAATAACTTTACTGTAATATTCCCAGGGGAGACACTTTATCACTAACTGGTGACTTAATAATGATCTAATATGCTGTATTAGATCATTATTAAGCTTGACAAATCTTTATCTCATTGGAAATCAGTAAAGCCTCAGAAAAAAAAGCAGTACTTTACTTCTGAGAAAGTTACCTGAGCAGCAATAAAACCTATTTTTTTTATTAAAGCTCCACATTGTAGAAACAGTGCAGAGATGTAAGATAGCGTTTGTTGGGCATCCAGAGTGGTCACAAATGAAAACAGTAGCCAAGGCACTTTGTTTGAATTATTGATAATCAATGAAATTATTAATATAGTCCTCAAAAAGAGAGCAAAAAGGAAAGAAATTAACCTAAATAAAATGCTGATGCTCCAAAAAGCAAAAAATAAAACCCGTTTGCGTTTTGAAATCGCGACCTCGAGGACTGAAACTGGAAGCAGATTATTCTCGGTAAACAGAAATTAGCCTAACCACCAGTAACCGCATCCCGCTGTGAGTCTGGCAGGAGCGCGCGCAGTCACGCACACACGTGTGCACGCGGGGCTTCATACTGCCAGTCTGTAGTTGCGTTGTCCCACACAACACGCGCAAACGGTTGCCGTTTTCAGCACGGGACAGATCCTGCACCCTCTCACCGCAATATGGCGACAGAGGTAAGGAATTCTTTATATTTTCTGTTTATTTTATGAGTGAAGCTGGAAGAATTATTCCCTACCTCCCTTTGCTATTTTTCTAAGAAATGCAGGTTGAGAATTGCCGTCTTGTAACTGAATGTCTTGCTTTCTGTGCCTCCGATTTCTGTGCCTTATCGTGGTTCGGGTGAAGGTTGTCTTATTTCAATCAAATCAACCGACTGAATCTTGAGATGTGGGTGAATCTGAAGTCGGGAGAGTCGTGTAACAATATCCTTACGTCAGAAAATCTTTCCTCTAGAGCTTCAATTTCTTACTTTCATCAGTGTTTGTAAGCTGTAGCTAATATCATCTGATAAACAAGTGTTTATTTTCTTTCCCCCTCTAACACAAATATTGCTTTCTCTTGCATTGTCTGATAAGAACCAGAAACCATTATCAGACAGATCCAGTAGGCTCCAAGCTGAGACTGATGACAGTGGTAATGATGATGGAGCAGTCAGCACCATGGACAGGGACAGCCTGTCTTTGCCTCAGTCATACTTTTAAATTAGGTTGACAAATCTTTATCCCTGCATTTTTAGTGAGACACACACTCAACTCTTGGTTGTCGTGCTCCCTTCATTCCTTGAATAAATGTAAATGATTTATTCAAGAAAATACAGAGAGCCCATGACATAAGTGTTATTGTTACAGAAGTATCACAGAGCACATCTGCTGAACAACCAGCCAACTGCAGTGAGTTCTCAGACCTCACCCATGTGGAAATTGTTACATGTTTATACACCATATAAAGATATTTCACATGGGAGATAGAGATACATTAAACAGATGCATTATGCTGTGTGACAGCATAAAGTGGTCCCCATTTTCTCAGTACTCATGGGTCAGACAACACACATCCTCCTCCTTCGTTTTGTTCCCTGTAAAGTTTTGGGACTTTATGGTGCACTGTTGTGATGATATTGCACTCACAAAATTAGTCCACGGACATATAGATACCTGCCAAAATACCCAAATAGCTGTGATGCCCCCCCCACCCCCAACCCCACCCCCCTTCCGTGGTGATATCATCATAATGCTGAAGACATAGCTGCCTTAGTTATCATAATAATGATCTCATTAGAAGAGACAGCAAGCTTATACTCATGCATACAATAATTTGCCTGCATATATGTATTTGTAGATTTGTGTGTTCCTATGTATTGGGATGATGTATACATGAAAGCATCTAATTTATGATTGAGTGAAGGTGTAATTCTCACATAATGATTCTGCAGGTAAAGGTGCAGTGGATAGGAAGCTTGGCAAGACTGATGCTTGTGGGTTTTTTTTTTTTTCTGAGCCTGCAAGACGTTGGCAGTGTGTCCCTGATTTCCTCTGGTGGTCTGCCAGTATCCCTGTCCAAGCCCCATCAATTACACACACACACACACACACACACACATTCACACATGCACAGAAACACAACATGCACACAAACACATACAGTGTGCAGACCCAGGACAGATTTAATGTCCAAGGCCCATCAATT
>VUQI01004382.1:1600-14376 GCA_015106735.1 Paratilapia polleni | reverse complement strand
TTTGACCTGTCATCCATCCATTTTCTTCCACTTATCCAATTCGGTGGGGTTGGGGGGTGTGTGTGGGGGGGGGCTGGAGCCTATCCCAGCTGTCATAGGGCAAGAGGCAGGGTACACCCTGGACAGGTCACCGGTCTGTTGCAGGGCTAACACAGAACGACAGACAACCATTCATGCTCACATTCACACCTATGGCCAATTTAGAATCACCAATTAACCTAACCCCACTAACTGCATGTCTTTGGACTCTGGGAGGAAGCCAGAATATCCCCGGAGAGAACCCACACAGACACGGGGAGAACGTGCAAACTCCACACACAAAGGCCCTGGCCAGATGGTGGAGTCGAACACAGGACCTTCTTGCTGTGAGGCAACAGTGCTAACCACCCCACCACCGTGCTGCCCAGTGTTTTTTTAAATCATTTAAACTTTATTATTCATTGGAAATTGTATTATAAGATAAAGTATCTTGCTTGATATAATATTTCAGCTGCTTAACAGTTTGTTGGCTTCTTGATCCTATTTTTTGTTTCATAATGCAAAATGCAAATGTTTTCAGTGGGTGGGAGGTCTGAACTGCAGGCGTGGAATCATTGCCTTGCTGAAGCTAGGAAGGCCTTCCCTGAGAAAGACCTTGTCTGGATGGCAGCATCTGTTGCTCCAAAGTTTGCATTATTATTTATCATTGATGGTGCCTCCACAGATGTGCAAGTTATCCTGACCATGTGTCATTAATGCTGGCTTTTGAACTGTGCACTCAGAACAAGGTGAATGGTCCTTTCCTTCTTAACTTTGCAATAATTCTGAACTGTCAGATAATAGAACTTTTCTCCACATCACCTCAATTTATTTCAAATGATCTAAGGCTTAGAGAAGGCAGTAGTGTTTCTGGGTATTGTTTCGATTTTTTCTGTTCTTGGTCACATGAGTTTTTACTTGCATTTGTGTATGCAAAGATGCACTGTGTTCACTGACATGTTCATGAGCCAGTGCCTTGGTTATTGATACAGAGTTGTGCCTCTGTTTTAATTACATGAAGTCACAACTATTCAATATTTTACATGCGATTTCGCTAGATTGTCTTAATGACATTATATACCATGGATGATGAAATCCTCAAATTCTCAATTTGTTTTTACTGAGATATGCTATTGTTAAATTGTTTAACTATTTCCATATGCAGTATTTCTCAGTGTTGAACCCTTTGCCATCTTTGCCTTTGAAAGACTGTTCAGTCTTTTTTTGCCCCCATTTCAAATTTTTGTGAATTAAAAAAAAAAATATTCTCAGTTTCAATATATAGGTTGTACTTGTAATATTTTCCATTAAATATAGGGTTGAAATGATTTGCAGATTGCTTTCTGAATTTACACTGTACACAGTATACCAACTTGTTGGAATGGTGATTATACATGGAAATGACTCTCTCTGTCTTATGCATGTACAAGTATGTGCTTAGATAACATGGATCATAGCAACACTGCTGTAGCTGGCCAAACTTTAGCAATGAAACACATTTTGAGGAAAAAAGCTAACAGCTATACAAATGTTTAACATATCACGTGAACTGTAATGTTTTAATAAAATGATTATAGGTTCTGTCTGAAATAAACACAACCTCATATTTGTGACTTTATTTTCTCACCACCCCCTTTCCCCTCTCCCTCCACACTCTTACTGTATCTCTAATTACCATCCTCTTGAGGACAGTAATTTAGATCAGCAGGGGACAAGTTTATATTGCCCTACTTGCTTGCTGCTGTATGCCTTTAGAGGGAATGACTCTTTGGGTGTAAAACATACCACTCACCACCAAAGTGCTGTCAAGAATAGTTCTTTCAGTGTTATTACTTTAATTGGGTCTATTGACGATGGAAGATAGCAGTGAGAGTGCTAACTTCTGTGAGCCTCTACTGATTTTGGTGCAATAACATCTGAACCATTCTTTCTGTGTAAAAGTGCTCTTTAAACTGCAGGTGTTTTGTTAATGAGACATGCTTAAATTTAGATTTGAATGTGCAGTGAAAGCCTTCGTACACATCCATTTATATTTAGTAGAATAAATGAACCCAGTCTGCTGTGAAAGTGACATCAGTGGAATGTTTTTATAGATTGATGAGATTGGAATAATTTTTACTTCAATCAAAAGTAAAAAGAGTTATGCTACGCACTCTTGTACCATATACAAGACATGAAAAGGAAAGTTTTCACTGGACTTTATGCAGTTTTGTGAAAAACTAAGTACACCCTATGGTTCAAGTAGCTTGTAGAACCACCTTTAGCAGCATTAACTTACAGTAACTTGAAGTAATTGTTTTCTGCATGACTTTATCAGTCTCTCACATTGCTGTGGGGGAATTTTGGCCCACTCTTCTTTACAAGATTGCTTCAGTTCATTGAGATTTGCAGAGATTTGGTTTATACACAGATCTCTCAAGGTCACACCACAGCATTTCAATTGGGTTGAGGTCTGGACTTTGACTGGGCCAATGCAACACTTTCTTTTTGAGCCATTCTGTTGTAGATTTGCTGCTGTGCTTGGGATCATTGTCCTGTTGCATGACCCAAGTTTTAGCTG
Source organism: Paratilapia polleni (assembly GCA_015106735.1). Taxonomy (NCBI): domain Eukaryota; kingdom Metazoa; phylum Chordata; class Actinopteri; order Cichliformes; family Cichlidae; genus Paratilapia; species Paratilapia polleni. The sequence goes on along the minus strand of VUQI01004382.1, from coordinate 11,798 downwards.
CTGGACAGATGTTTTTGGTTTTCATCAAACATGACGCTGTGCATTATGGCCAAACATCAACACTTTGGTCTGGTCTGTCCAGAGGACGTTGTTCCAGAAGTCTTGTAGTTTGTTCAGATGCAACTTTGCAAACCTAAGCGGTGTTGCCATATTCTTTTTAGAGAGAAGAGGCTTTCTCCTGGCAGCACTTCCAAATAAGCCATACTTGTTCAGTCTCTTTCTAATTGTACTGTCATGAACTTTGACAATTAACATGGTGACTGAGGTCTGTAGAATCTGACATGTAGTTCTTGAGCTTTTTGTAATTTCTCTGAACATTCCTCACCTATGGCCACGAGCTGTGGGTAGTGACTGATAGAACGAGATCGCAGATACAAGTGGTGGAAATGAGCTTCCTCTGAAGGGTGTCTGGGCTCAGCCTTAGAGATAGGGTGAGAAGCTCAGTCATTTGGGAGGGGCTCAGAGTAAAGCCACTACTCAACCACATCGAAAGGAGCCAGTTGAGCTGGTCTGGGCATCTGACCAGGATGCCTCCTGGGTGCCTCCTAAGTGAGGTGTTTCGGGCATGTCCTACCGGGGGGAGGCCCCGGGGCAGACCCAGGATAGATTATATCTCCATAGAGATACATGAATGTAAATGTATTCTTGACCACAGAATTAATTTACCTTTTTTTTCTCCTGTTTTGTAACTTCTTAGTTCCACAACCTTCAGGAGCTCCGGCACAGTCCATCACTGGTAACAAAAGTGTTTATACAGAGAGACTACAGTGAAGGAACCGTGTGCAGATTCCAGACAAAGTTCCCCTCAGAACTTGATAACATGGTGAGCACAAACAGTCACATATCTAAATGTAATATACTTGTAAAATCCAAACTCACCATAAATACCTCTCATTTGACTCATTCAGAAAGAGTGATGGCTCAGCTTAATAAAATGATTACAGTGATCTATCCTAGATGGGGGAAAAAAGTGATGTATACTGTAAAGCTATGCATTAACCTAAACTTGCAGATAGATGCAGATACACTTACAATAACACTTGTACATATAGGATGCTTCCTAAACCAGGCAGCTTCTCATTCCTGCAATGTTGATCCTCACAATCATAAAATGAATATTTGAAATGCATACATTAAGCATAATAATAAAATAACAAAGTACAATGGCATCACAAGATACACCTTCCACTCCATTCACAGATGGATACACACTTTGCAGTATAAGTGATCTATAATGTTTCTGCACTTATGTCTTCTCCTGAATGTATGCATATGTGAACTGTCTGTGCAAAGGGTAAAGCAAAAGTAGACATCACTGTGCCTTTAGTTCAACACTGTAAAATGTGAGAGAATGTTATTTGTTTAAAGAGCAGCCTTACTCTTTTTTACCTTGCTTTAATTAGTGAATGGCATTATGTAGAAGTATTACTGTATATTTGTCTAGCAATTAGCATATGAAGCAGACAATCCACACACAGAGAACAAAGCAGAGAAACAGTAAGAGCCAATGTAAGGGGACCATCTTACTCTGGGAAAGGGGGAAACAACTACCCTGCTGTTATAGCTCTAAGTAATCTTTCATCAGGTTTTCCATATTCTACAAATAAGGCGTGTTTCTAAATTTCTTGACAAAACAGGAGTATTTTGGGTCGAGCAGAATGCAGCCAGTATATTTGGCAGGTTGTTTTAAAGCTGAACAGCTTGCTCCTGAAGTTATGCCAGAATGTGTTTGACTTGCGCTGTGCTTGTGGTGTGTGCATGCCTTTCATGTTCCGACCTGGATGTTTGTTTTTGTTTGTAAGTAGATTGAGCGAACTTTACTTGAGGAGACGGTGAAGACCCTCAACTCTTATTATGCTGAAGCTGAAAAAATTGGAGGTCAGTCGTACCTGGAAGGATGTCTGGCTTGTGCAACAGCTTACATCATCTTTCTCTGCATGGAAACACGATATGAAAAGGTAATAAGTCTGTGCACACCTACATGCACACAAAATGCATGTAGTGGCACCATGGTTGGTATCTGTGTAAAAAATTGCCCCGTAACTTGTCATGTTTTCATTTCAGTTTATATATAAAAACCAGCATGTAAATAATGGGCTTTAGAGTGCTAACAAGAAGACATTTTAAACTTAGACAAAGCCAGACTACTTGTCCCTCCAGAGTGTTATCAGTTCAAAAAAGAAATTGAATTAACATATAGCCCAAAATTTTGAATTATTTCTTTAAGATTTCACTGTTCCACACAGCCCATGAAGGTTTACTTTTTATGGAGCTTGTAGCTTGAACATTAACATTAGTCTTTTATATATAAAAATGCAATTATTATTCCAATAACACAGTCTTTTAGACTTGCTGTGGAATAAGCAGCAGTCCCGGAAAAAGCACCATTTGCCCCAGGAGACTTTTGCTGTAAATACAAAAATAAATACAAAAATAAATGAATAAATACCGTGAATAAATAAATTCACGGTATTCGAAACAATTTATCTTATTGAGGGTTGTGTATGTCTATAAGCTGTATCCCAGCTTACATTGGGTTGCCAGTCATCCACAGAAATAATAAATATCTCTGTAACGAATCAGTACATTTCTGTATGTGTGTCCATTTTTCTTCACTTTTCTGAATAAATGTTCATCCAATCTGCTGCACACTTGGTGGGTTTGTTGCTGTGTAGTGCTGAATTTGAAGATGTTTGGTTCAGCGATTGCTATATTTTGGGTAAAAGTTGTTTCTTGTTAACTACCAGTTGCCTGCATATGAGACATTTAGGAAATATCAGGAAATTGTAGCCACTCCTTCAGTTCATAGTTATTTAGACTCACTGATAGAGCAAAGCAAAGCATTTTAAAACCTGCTCTGGGGGTCACCACTGTGTGATTGTGGGTAAGACATGGCGCACCAGCTGTAATATATTTACCTCGAGTCCAAACAAGAAGCTCATGTTGAGAAAAGGCAAAGCAAGTGACTAACACAAGGCCAGCTTCCCTTTTCTTGGCAGCATGGATTTTGTCCAGCAGCTCCAGTTTCTCCTGCCACCTTGCAAAAGCAAATCTTAATCTCAAAAATATCACTTACTGATAAATAACTACATTTAGCAACTGTCTGCTCCTCAGGCTCACTTTATGAGTTTTTCTTCTGTTCATTAGGAATGACACACACATGCTCAGTGAGTGGATTCTATATGTGTTCACTTTTTTAAACAGTAAAAACACAACAATGGATGCTTGAATTAGGATACTACATCTTTAAACTGCAGCAGAAGTCAACTCAGGTTACACACTCTTGTGCGGGTATTGCACAAGCATAGCTAAAGTACCATTCAAACCCAAACGCAGTTCGCTAGTAATAGCACATTATTTATGCTGCAAATATCCTGCATTATGTAGGACTGTGGAGAGAGACTGGGGAACCTGGAAGAAACCCACAAAACATGCACACTCCTCATACAAAGGCCTCAGTAGGCAGTACCCAGAATTTCAGAATAAGAGGTCACCGTGCTAACCACTCAGCCACTTTGCCTGCCAGAACAAATATTCTAAAATTATATGACTTTTAATATTGTAATTAGAAAATATTGAGGTAATTGAAAGGTTTGGGATCTTCTTAATGTGTAGTAATTGACTCCACTTACAGATAGCTTATTTGCTGCTGTATGTGTAATTTTTTATTGAATTCAGCTCTCTCCACTCATAAAAGCATTAAGCATTGTGTGAACTCTGGGTCTTTCAGATGAAAGCATACAGTGATTTAGACTCACAGAGAAAGAAAAGCAGACCCAAAAAACAGGAGATGCAATCTTGTTCTCTCTGGCACAGAGTTCCCCTCAGCTGTCTGTCCACTAGATTTTAAAACTCACTCTAAGGGCCACACAAGTGTGCCGTTGGATAAGGCATGGCACGCCAGCTGACACTTACCTTGAGTGCAACCAAGATGCCCATCTTGACAAAGGGCAGGTGGTTAAAGCTCGGCATGACTGTGTAGCTGATTTTTAGTCACTGAGATGGAACAGGAACACACGCACACATGACACAATCGCATACGCAGACACAGTGAGCGTGATTAATCCTCTTGTGATTTTGTGTGTACCTGCCGCTGTTTTAGATGAAACTGTAGTTGAATGAAGTTTCAGCATGCCTCTCTGTTCTGATCTCTGTCACCCACAACATTCATCTCCTTCGTCATGTTATGTTTTATAAACAATTCTTTGTCAAAGCACTGCAGAGGTACTGGGAGCTTGACCAAAAAATACAATAGGACTTGGTGTGTTGAAGCCATACAGAAATGGCCTAGTCTGAGGCTCCTTTCATCTCCCTGTCAGCTGGGTGCTGCTCCATTAAGATGCTGAGATTCTATCAGCTTCTCAGGAGAGTTGCTTATTTACTTGCTTAACTCAGCCATCTTGGCTGAATGACATTATAACTGATGATGATGATAAAGTATACCCACCCAAGTTGATCCTGTGTGTTCATGTACGTCTGAATCCATCAAAAAACAGTGTTCGTAGATCAGGGTGCAGATTCACTGGAGTCCCTTGATGCTTACATCTCACACCATCAAAGGACACTGATTGCTCCCAGCATGTCAGAACAGATACAAGTGCGCACAAGCATTCGTAAGACTTCCCTCACGCACAGTCTGTGCCCTCCATCTCCTATTTTCCTTCTCGTATTATTGACAAGAACGTTGCTGAACATACAGTGTGGGATTCTAACCGACACGCGTACACACACACACACATAAAATCCTTATGTTGCATTTGGTAACATAAGCAGAGGATTGTGTGTATGCCGTCACGAACACAAAGCTTTTCCCAGAAGGGCTGTCACACACATGCCAGTACAACAGAGGCACAGCTTGGATACTTGACTGTCATATTGTTACACTGAAGAGGATTGAGCTGCCCCGAGAGCTCACTAGCAAGTGAAAGGATTGGCCTTTTCCCTGGACCACAGTAAACTGATTAGTCAGGGCTCTTCTGTGTGTCTCTCTGCCTCTTCACTGTGATGTTTGATTCTCTTTGAGTTTTTAACAAAAGAAACAGTTCGTGTCGTATTAAGAAATGTGTGTACATGTCATTGTTATAAGTCAAATATTGATTACTTTGTGCTTAGTCTTATTTCACATGGATCTCACTGATTTAAAGAAGAGTGGAGCAAACCACTGCCTTTTGATGGCTTCAGTTCAATTTCTTTTCACCGAGAAATGCAATGTCTTAATGGTTTCCAGACATTTCATTGCAAAAGTATCTTGCTCGTTTTCCAGTGGGAGACAAAAAGTATTCTTCTGTCGTTTAGTCTCCACTAGCAAGGGTCACTATATAAGCAGCTGGGCCTGCAGCTGTAACAGGCCTTTGACATCTTAGAGGAGCAGTGCTCAGTGTGTTGCTCGGTCTGTGTTGTTTTAATCGCTCTAGGCTGAGTGCCGCAATGACCTTTAGTTAACTTACAAAAAAGGATGTGAATTTGTCATGTTCAATAAAACCATTTTCACATATGCACTGCAGCCCGGAAACTTTCTAGTCATTATTCAGCAGAGCTGTACATAAGAATGCAAACGTCCAAATCAGCAGTATTGGACATTAAACTGTACCCTGCCAAAAATGATAAAATCTGTGCAATGCCCTTGTGAAAATAGAGAAGGTAGTTGTTGGAAGAATTTATAACAAGCTAAATTTATAACATCTCTAGACATTTATAAAGAATTTCAATAAAGCCTATGGTTTGAAAGACTTTTAAATTATGGCTTTACACTCTAATAAAGTTGTAGATATGAGTTAACTTTTTTTTTAGAATATATACACGGTCCTAAAGACTGCACCTTCTTTTTTAGAAGTGGGAGCAGCTCTGGTAGTGTACATGAGGCCCAGAGGAAGGTGGAGCTACCATTGGGTCTGGCTGACATGATTAGGCAGAGTTTAGGAGAGCCATGGCACATCAGCATGGTTTGTTCCCGTGGAGGCGTAGCTGAGGCTGAATGACCCGTTGTAATGAACCCACTTTAGCTAATAGCTGTCTGTTTGGCATGACTGGCCATCAGTCTGCAGACATTTGGTTGCTATCAGCAGCATCGTTGAACTACATTCAGTTCTTAGGTTTCTTAGACACTATTCTAGTCTCCAGATAAAACAGTGTGTGTAGTTGTAATGCGTGAGAGAATGTATACAGACATGCTTGTTTGAATTTGTGTGCCAAAGCATGGCCTGAATTGCACAGATTCACTCCACTGCTGCTCTGTGGTTTTTGCACAGTTGTTGCAATGCTCACTTGCAAAACCGAGAAAAAATGTCCACTGCCAATGCAGTCTAAATAAACTGTCCACTTCACATTTTAGAGCATTTCCAAATTACCCTGACAGTTTACCAAGGCATGACATTTAGCCTAAAAGAGAGCCATCTTTTGAATTAGGAACTAAGGCTTCCAAATGGAAAAGTTCAAAAGGAGAAAAGCTCATACTCATCATTTTTAGTAATTCAATTCATGCAGCCCAGCTTGACGTGAGTGGCTTGGAAGTATGTAAAAATAACTGCTGTACTTAGAGCATAATGGAATTACTTTGAGTTTGGATTATAATGCTCAGGAAAAATAAAGACAGGCAATGACTCGAAAGATGGTATCATATGCCGCATGCTAACTATGCACAGAAGGACTGCAAATTCATTTCTTCCATTTTTCATATTTTCCACTCAAGACAGCACTAGAGGAGGTTAAAGTAACTCGATCCACATTAGCCTCTTTTAGATACATGGTTATCACATGTAACACAAATGTGCCCTTAACATAGTATGCAAGTATTGGATCCCCAGTTGGAATTTCTGTTCAGATTATTTTTTTATGGGAGGCTGCTTGTTCTACTTGTGTTTTCATCTTACCTCCAACATTTCTAATCAAATCTGGATTACCTCCAGAGGTACCTCAGTCCTTTTCTAAACTCTCTCCGCCCCCTGTTTTATTCCAGGTGCTGAAGAAGATATCAGGTTACATCCAGGAGCAGAATGAGAAGATCTATGCTCCTCGAGGTCTGCTGCTCACAGACCCCATAGAGAGAGGAATGAGGGTTGTATCCTTCTCCCATACGTTACTGTAATCTCTGTTCAAGTGTGCAACACATAGACACTGGATAAAGGTCCAGACAGGATAGTCCAACATTTATAAGACTGATCAAAGGTGGCATGGAAAGACATTGGTTAGAATTATGGGAAGTGCTAGAAACATCTGGATTGGATACAGCAAATGGATGAGAAAACTTCCTCATAAATTACCATCAGGATGCCCATGAACAATACACTAAAACTCCGGCTGCTGCAGAGTAGCTGTTCACTGGCCAACTAATTTAGGGGTTAATCTTAAGCAAAAAAAACAACAAAAAACAAAAAACAAATGCTCCGTACTTTGACAAGGAAATATGGAGAAAAAAATAGATGTGGTCAATTGGCAGCCTTAAATAAGGTGTTATATCAAAGCTTTTTTGACTGTCTCTAAGTTTTCATGTGGCTGTTCTTTTATAGATGAGTTGCTACATTTTCAGGAGTGGAGAGAACCATATCTCTTTCTGACAGTTGGACTGATACCAGTACAGACACATGGAGAGAGAGAATGTGTCCAATAGACCATCACACAGGCCTGGCCCAGATTGGCCCCCCCCCCAAAAAAACAGGCTCCAAATCAACACATTACCAACTCTTATAAAACTGAGTGGTTATGCAAAGAATTGAATTGTTGAAATTAAAAGGTAAAATTAATAAGGGTAAAGCAGACAGTCTCAAAGGAGAGAAAACAACAGAAGCAAAGCAAACAGAGACACACAAAGAAAGTTATTACCAAAGTGAGAAGATTACATAGAAACTAACACATAAATAAACAAAGGAGGGGACACAGACAGAGAATCATAAGAGGAATTCATAAAAGGGAAAAACACAAAGAAGCATGAGAAAAGAAACCAAAAAATACATGGCAGACCACTGTTCTGTATTTTTTTTAAAATGAGATCAGGTTTCCTCGATGCAGAAAGAATATTTCAGGAGACTCATATGTGAGTTCAGATGGGTTTACTTGGTGTTGCGGAGAATCACAGCAACCACACATCTTTAGAGGCCATATTATCACCTTTATTCTGAGGCTGCCCTCCCATTGGGGACATTTTTACACTTTAAGTATTATGTCATCCCTTAATTCAGATAAGGTACTTTATAATATTTTGCCTACAGCTCAGCTTTCACATAGTGTTCACATATGGTATGGGAATGGTATTAGATATGCTGTGCGTTGGTCTTGTCATGGGCTGCTCCAACAAGTTGATTTTATCAAAGCTAAAAGCAACATATGATTGTATTGGGACCACTTTGGACACCAGTCTGAGACAGAAGAGTAGCACTGTCCAACACATTGTCAAGGTTTATGAATGAAAGCAGAGGGTTTAGATACAGATAGGTCTATACATCTTTAGACAATGACACACTTTTTGTAGTTTTGCCTCTGTATACCACCACAGTGGATTTTAAGTCAAATAAACAAGATGTGATCAAAGTGCAGACTTTAAGCTTTGATTGAAAAGTATTCATGCAAAAATATGTTTTAACCATTTAGCAATTAAAAGCTATTTTTTACATAGTGCTTCATTTTCAGAGGCTCAAAAGTAATTGGACAATTTATTGACAAACAGTTTTATGGCCAGATGAGACCTGTTTCCTTGTTATTTTGTGACAAATTAAGCAGATAAAAGATCTGGAGTTAATTCCAAATGCTGAACTTGCATGTGGCAGCTGTTCACTGGAACTCTGAAAATGAGGTCTGAAGAGATGTCGGTGCAAGAGACGGAGACCATCATTAGGCTGAAAAACCAAAATAACCTTTTGGAGAGATAGCAACAACTTTAGGAGTGGCCAAATAAACAGTCTAGTGCATCCTTAAAAACAATTATTGCACTGGCCAGCTCAGCAACACCAAAAGGCCTGAAAGACCACAGAAGGCAACTAAATTGCATGATGACGGAATTATTTCTATGGTTAAGAAAAACAGCTTCACATCGAATCAAATTGAGAAAACTCTTGAGGAGGTAGGTGCATCATTGTCAAAGTCTACAAACAAGAAACGCCTTCATGAATGGAAACACAGAGAGTTTACAACCAGGTCCAAACCACTGGTTACACTCAAGAACAAGAAGGCCAGATTAGACTTTGCCAGAAAACATCTAAAGAAACCAGCCCAGTTCTGAAACAAATTGGCCACATAAAACCAAGATGAGCTTGTACCAGAATTATGGGAAGAGAAAAGTCTGGAGAAGGAGAGAAACAGCTCATGATCCAAAGCATACCACATTATCTATATATATTGGCCACCTCGAGAAGGGACTTGATGATGATGGCGCCAGTGTGTGCGGCTAGCCGTCTGTCAGGCCTGCTTGGATTACTTTTTGCTATTGTTTTAATGTGTGTTTACTGTCAAGATGTGTCTGCTCTTCTGGTGTATGATCGCCAAGCACTTCTTGATATGAGATCATCCCACAAAACTTGGATAAAGAATAATCTGGGTGATCAAACCTCCAGCCTTCTACCATTCCTGGTGTCCACACTGGCTTACCTGTGTACCTCACCTGCTGTCATTTTACGGACAAAGCGTTCCAGAAGCAGGGAGGTGTTTTGCTGAGAATTAAGGCTCACCTGAGGTTTGGCTGTGGGTCTTATCCCTGCCAATTTTCGGGTGGATTTTCTCAGACTCAGCAACCACTGGGGCTTCGGTGGATCCAGCCTGTCTTTCCTGTTCATCTGGGCCTGCGTAACCTGCCGGTGGAGACTCCTCTTCCTAGGCAAAAACGGGTCAGACGCTGCGGTGTGGATTATGGGAGCCTTCGTCCACTGAGCCACACATCTACAACGGGCCACGAGGAGATGATTCTTCGCTTGGCTCTTATTAATGCTGGATCATTAACAAACAAGACCTTCCTGCTGAATGAATTCTTCTCCTCACGCGTATTGGATTTTATGTTTCTGACGGAGACCTGGCTCCACGCTGGTGAGTCCACCCCATTCTCTGAACTTCTTCCTCCTGACTGTTTGTTTTTCAGCTCCCCTCGGACCACTGGCAGAGGTGGGGGGCTAGTGACTGTATTCAAATCCAGTTGCCAATGTCGACAGTTACCGTCTGACCCCTTTTCCAACTTTGAGGTACAGACATTTGTCATAAACTTAAATACTCCTGTCCT
>VUQI01004380.1:5058-29266 GCA_015106735.1 Paratilapia polleni | reverse complement strand
TGTGTGGCATGGAGCATTGTCCTGCTGGAAAAACCAATCCTCAGAGTTGGGGAACATTGTCAGAGCAGAAGGCAGCAAGTTTTCTTCCAGGATAACCTTGTATCTTGTACCTGATATATATGTATATCAGGTGACCCTGAACAGTCCCTTAGTTATGCTATAGGCTCAGGCCCTGGGGGACCTCCCATGATGCACTGAGCATTTCTTCTCCACTGCCTTCTTTTCACTCCTCATGTGTTTATATGCCACTACTGCATGTCATGAACTTTTATCTTCTTCCTCCTGTAGTTTGTTTGTTGTGGTCTGTTTATGCTCCTTTTTTTTGTCTTCTCTTTCACCCGAACCAGGCGAGACAGATGGCTGCCCCTCCCGGTGCCTGTTTCTGCCAGAGTTCCCCTCCTGTTAAAAGGCAGCGATTTACTGAAACATGTGCAAGCATACAAGGAAATACAGTATATAAAAGTTTGCACAAATCTAAAGAGCTTGAAAGTCAATATTTGGGATGATCACCTTTATTCTTCCACACAGCCTGAACTCTCTTCGGCAGCTTTTTTGTAATTTCTTTAAGTAGTCTTCAGGAGTAGTTCTCCAGGCTTCTTGAAGGACATTCAAAGCTCTTCTTTGGATGTTGGCTGCTTTTTGTTCAGTTTTCTTCAAGATGATCCCACACTGCTTCAGTAATGTTGAGGTCCGGGCTCTGGGGAGGACAATCCATGACTGATAGTGTTCCACTGTGTGTTTTTTTTTTTTTCCAGGTATGTTTTTACTGCATTGGCAGTGTGTTTGGGTTCATTGTCATGCTAAAAAATGAAGTCGTTGCCAATCAGATGCTTTCCAGATTGTATTGTATGGTGGATCAAAATCTGATGGTACTTTTTCTGCATTCATAATTCCATCAATTTTAACAAGATCTCCAACACCACTGGCTGAAGTACAGCTCCAAACCATGACAGAGCCTCCACCAAGCCTGGAGAACTATTGCTCAAGACGATTGCTTAAAAAATGATAAGAAAGTCTGGCTCCTTGGAAACAAAATATAAAGAAGGGATGGCTCAAGACTTTTCACAGTGCTGCAAGTGGATGCAGTTCAGCCGAAGTATGTTGTACATAAAGTTACTAATACACTGATTTATCAGATATGGCAACGACAATGTGTAAATAATACAAATAGCACATTTGTTGGGTCTATGACCTCAAATGCCGTGCTGTAGTTATGGCGTTCATGTGGTTGATAATTAGAAATAGCTGGTGCATAATTCAGTAGCGTCACTACATTAAGATCTTCTCTGAAACATTTGAACTTATTCCCTAGTGAGCTCACTATTTAGCACATGCAAAACAATGGGTGAGTGAGTGAGTGCTCATGTGGACTATTCAAACACAGCCTGTGCTTCATATCTACCTCACTCTTATGTTAGTTTTATTGCAGCCTGTAGGGCAGGACAGCCTACCCTATTATCATTCTTATTGGTCCACAGCTCCACCACATTTCAGCATTATCAAAGTTCCAATCAGCCAGAGTAATTGAAAACACGTGTGGGTGTGTGGAACTTTAATGTAAATCGTGTCAGACTCTGTGAAACATTTTTTATATTTCAATATTTAATGTAGAATTAGAAATAGTGAATTAGAGGCCTAATCTGTTATCTTTTATAGCACAGGGATGAAAAATACAGTCAGGCGCCTGTTTTTTGGTGGGACACTCAAGCTATGCATTTTAATTTAAAAAAAAAAAAAAAAAAAGCCCCACCTTCCTGGCAATTACAGATTTAAGTTTCCGTTCACTCGGCTGTTTAATAATTCAAAGATTTTACCCTGTAGTTTGTGGTGGGATTGAATGTTACACTAATGTTTGTATATATATTTTGTCAGAACCATTTATATCAATGAGGTTAGGCTAAACCACTTCACTGTACAGGAAAATGCATTAGTATTACTTTTAGCTTGGTTACCTAATAAACTGGCAGCTGAGTGCATATTCAGAATATTAGACTCTGAATTACTGTTATCTTTAGTTACTTCATATTGATTTGCCCATTACTCAGAATGGGAGCTCAAATAGCATGGTTATACTTTTATTATAGTTGTTACATTGTCAGCGGAAAAGAGCATACTTAACACATAACTGTGTAGCCCTTTTTTTTGCAGTGCTATTTAATATACTTTACTGAGTGATTCAAAGTAATTACTCAAACATAGTTAGTTGTTTGTTGTTATTTTAAAACTCTAATTGCTCTTCTGTAATGTAAATCTTACATCTAGTTTTCTTCCCCACAATGATCCTTGTATCTTCAGTTTGTCTTGTCTTATTACATGCTCATTTTATCATTCATTATATGTATATTTTTTTCGGAGATGTAAGTTAAATGAACACAATATGAATAAAAGTCTCTTTCTTGTTTCTTTTAACGAAGAAACCTCACAAAACTCAAACTTACTATCAGTCAATAATTTGGAACTTTTAATGCATAGTCTAATCTCCTTCTGTCTAGATTATCACTTTTCACGTGCACTGCTCAGCCCTCCCTAGCCCACCTTCAGTTGGTGCAGACTGCATCAGCTGAGCTGCTAACAGCCTTTCCCAGCCAAACATTTTTTATAGGCTAGCTTTGTCGTACATACTTTGTTTGTTCAGATTTTTTCAGGCATGTTTCAGTAAACTTTTTGCTGTCGTTCACACCAGTTTGGGGACTTTATCCGGTTTTAACTGCATGTTTTAAAAAGTGATATACGACTGTAATCATTATTATATTCTTATAAAAATAGCACCTGTTGTCCCCAACAAGACAGACACCAGATTCAAAACGTGCACTAGTAAAGGGCTTACAGCCTATTGTTGTTTTATACACAGTGGAACTTTACAGAGCTTTGAAACTTCAAAAAGAAATTATAACTTGGAGAAGGTTTCTTTAGAGGGCAAAGCAGCAAATGATATATTGAATGTCTTCCTATCAACATACAAACAAGAAAATAGATATAAATAATATCCAGACTTTACAAGGGCTTCCAAGGGTCCTCAAAAGTGAACACCCAACATATTAAAGATAAATGGGAAAGAGAAGGCAGAAGAGTGGAAAAATGTTTGTGAATCGTAATGGAAAACATCAAGGTGTAGGAATGAATTGTTGGAGGGTATGCGGATCATCAGTAGCTAATCATTGCCGCTTATTTTGGGAATGTCCAAAACTCAAGCCCTTTAGGAGTGACATCCACAAATGTTTAGAATCTGAATTTAGTACATTGACAGAAGACAAATGTTTAATGAGAGAATCCTACTTATTAGAGGGGGAAACAAAGCTCTGACAAGTGAAGTGGCTACAGTCTGACTGTTTAAAAATCATTTATGAAATCTGTGTAATGGAAAGACTGTCCTTTTCCTTACAAATACAGCAAGATAAATTTTAGAGCATTGTGGTCAAAATGGATTGCATATTTCATCCCACTTTGGCTAGACTTAGCTTAACTGGAAGTGACAAATTATTACAAATTATATCTTAACTGGGATAAAAAGAGTGAACCTTTAAAACCTTATGTGTGTATCAAAGTAAGAATAGACAAAGAAGGGGAAAATGTGGCATTTTTCTGTTCTAATGTATCATAATTAGTAAACCGAAACAGAAAAACGGGAAAGTTAAGGGAAGGTTTTTTTTTCCCTACTCTTTTTTTTTGGATAAAGTCTGCGTGGAATATTTGATGCTGTATTTTATGTTATAGTATCAAAGTCTTAGCAGATTCTAATTTTATGGATGTGTAATCTAAGCTATGTACTCTGTTGTATTTTTGTTATTTTGCTGCAATGTATCTTCCCAAGTAAAAGGGAAAATTGGAAAAAAAAAAAAAAAGCACCTGGAGTATTGGCCTTCAGAATACGGGTACACCCCCAAAACAACAAGAATGCAAGCCAGTTTTACTGATATTGCCCAGTTTCACAAACCGCAAATTTGTCTCCAGGAGCATTACAATCTGTACAACATATGGGACCCTCTATACTTAGACCCTTGATTTGGACCCGGTGAATGTCCTGGAGACATTAATAGCTAGGCCAGGAAGACAGAGAGGTCCCAGGGTGGTGGGTTGGTCTAGCACAGAGAAGCCTGAGTGCAAAGAGAGGACAGGGGATAGAAAATGGAGAAAGAGATGGAGAAGAGTAAGAAATGGCACATGCAAACGTTTGGAGAAAAAGGATTAATTGAATAGTTAGGTTAATAGAAGATGAACTGATATGCAAAAGACAAACAATAGAAGATAAACAGGTTCAGCAAGATTGGTGTACAATTTTTGAGTGGAAAAAGTCCTTAATGAGCTTGTTAGGGCTATAGATTCTTCGCAATCACCAATAGGAAAGGCCAGATGAAGCAAATTTCAATGCTTTCTAAATACACTCTCCTCAAACCATTTCCCAACAATCAGCAGCCATGGGCTCCAAGCAGCTGCCTAGCACTCTGAAAATTGAAATAATTGATGCCCACAAAGTTGGAGAAAGCTACAAAAAGATAGTAAAGTGTTCTCAAGTAGCAGGTTCCTGAGTTCATAATATAAGTAAGAAATGGTACTTAACAGGAACGGTGGAGGTCAATTTGAGGTGTCAAAGACAAAGAAAACTGTCTGAGAGAACTGCTTGTAGGCTTTTTTTAGAAAGGCAAATCAAAAATCCCCATTTAATTGCAAAACACAGCAAAAGATTTAGCAGACTCTGAAGTAGCGGGGCACTGTTCTACTCTGCAGCGACACCTGCACAAATATGACCTTTATGGAAGAGTCATAATAACTTTGGGAAACGGCTTCTGTGGACAGATGAAGTTAAGAACTTTTTGGCTCCAGTGAGATAAAGTGTGTAAAGTGTACCTGTCCCACTTTTAAGCACAAAGGTGGATAGATCGATGCTCTTTGTTGCAGCCAGCAGCACACTGAAAATTTCACTGGGAGAGGAAAGAATGGATTCAGTTAAATACCAGAAAAATCTGAAAGCAAAAATCTGTTGAAGGTCTCTCTGCCTTCTCTCTGCCTGCATGCTCTGTTGGGTTGAGATCAGGTGACTGACTTGGCCATTGAATAATATCCCATTTCTTTGCCTTGAGAACCTCTTGGGGTGCTTTTGCAATATGCTTTGGGTCATTATACACTTGTTCTGTGAGGCTTTGTCTGATCAGTTTTGCAGCATTTGTCTGAATCTGAGCAGAGAGTATAGCTCTGTACACTTCAGAATTCATCCTGCTATTTCTATCAGCAGTCGCATGATCAATAAACAATAGTGACCCGGTTCCACTGGCAGACATACACGCCCATGCCATAACATTGCCTCTGTGATGTGGTATGCTTCAGATGCTGTTCCTATTCTTCTCCAAACATTTCTCTTACCATTATTCTAGTAAAGTTAATCTTGGTTTCATCTGTCCACAGATTTTTTTCAGAACTGTTCAGGCTCTTTTAGATGTTTTCTGGCAAAGTCTAATCTGGCCTTCTTGTTCTTGAGTGTAACCAGTGGTTTGCACCTTGTTGTAAATAGAGCCCAAGATTAGCTATTTGTCAACATATCAGTATCAGCATTTAAACTGGCCAATAAATGAAAATTTAAAAAGTAAAGAAAAGGTGGGAGAAACACCCTTCAGCCATGTTATGAGTGTTGATGTTGCATAGTCTGTCCACCAGAGAGCACTCTGCAACTTACCTGTTGGCCACATCTTTGGAACCCCACAAACACAACAACCAGCTGATCCGAGCAGAGACAGACAGAGCGTAAATAAGTAATCCACGACTTGTGACAGCAAAAGATTATTTTTAAACTGCATTGTCATATTGTCTTAGTAAGGACTCATAAATAACTGCACATAACAGGGAGATCTGTTTATGTTTCATATGTCTAAAAGGAAAAAAAAAAATCTGCCAATATATTGAATTTTTAAATCACCAAATATCGGTATCAGTCTTAAAAATCCTATATCGGTCGAGCTCTAGCTGTAAACCCTCTGTATTTCCATCCGTGACGCCATCTCTTGACCTCCTTGGGAGTGTTCTCGACTTGGTTAGATGTTGTGAAGTTGTTTTTCTTAACCAAGAAAAGAATTCTGTGATCATCCACTTCCTTTGTCTTCTGTGGTCTTTCAGACCTTTTGCTGAGCTAGCCAGTGGATTCCTTCTTTTTAAGAATGTACCACCCTGTTGATTTAGCCACTCCTAAAGTTTTTGCTATCTCTCTGATAGGGGAACTGTGTTTCAAATGATTAATTCCTAAACAGTTAACGCAATACTATTGTTAAATTCCTTGAATTTGTTTGTACACCACCACAGTGGATTTTAAATCAGAGGCAAAATTACAAAAAAATATGTTATTCTCCAAAACTTACGGAACTGACTGTATAACCACCACTGTTTGTTACAGTTCTGCATGTTTAAAACAGCAGTACATATCATCTGATGAAAACAGCGAGGACTATGATATCCAGAAACAATAGTAACCCTGCTATAGTAGGAGTTTTATAGCTGCGGCTACCCATATAATTAATCTCTGAGTTTGGACTTTTCCCTGTCATTACTTGCAAAAGAAAGATGAAAATTATTCCTGAGAAATGTTTTACTATTACAAATCCGCTGTCATAAAATCACCAGCCCAATTTCAGGAGTAGGGTGCTGTCTGGGTTGTTTAACAGCAACCATCAATATGCTTGTGTCTTACAAGCAGCGGCGCTCCATTGAAGGAGGACAATTTAGATAAAATGTCACGCGACCTTAAAATGTACTCAAAGTATGTTAATAACGTCAAATTGCAGCGATGCAGAAACCCCGAAAGACACAGTGATGGGTGTGAGAAAGTCTGTTTTCCTGCGGCAAATCGTTCTGTCTTCAAGTCTCAGCTTTAATTATTAATGTTACATTGACACACTGCATACTGAATGAAGGGAGGGTTATGAGTCACAGAAATGTGAGGAATCCTGTCTAACAAGAGACAGGGATATGAAATTAATTAAAGCAGTGAACTTTGAAAGCCAATTGCAACATAAGGTCTAAGTCAGTCCTTTTCCTCATGCCCCCAAAGCCCTCTCTTGATATTTAACTGCTAAACACATGGATAGTTACTGCCAGAGTCCACATCCCAGAGTCACTCGCCACAGTTACTTGAATCATGAATGAGAATTTTTATGGAAAACCAATTCGGGCTTCCTGCAAATGCAAAAATGACAGTCTTTGATCTTTCTCTTTTAGGGGAACAGTGGAGGCTCGCTTTGTTTACGTCTTTGTTTTGGGAATCCTCTTCACGGGCACCAAGGACCTGTTGCGATCCCAGATCATCACAGCAGATGCCAAACTGAAGAGCAGGGGATTATGGGAGATTTACAGCGGCTTGGTTTTGTTGGTTTCACTGCTGTTTCGTGCTCACAACCTGCCAGTCCTCTGCTGCTGCCTGTTGATTCAGACGCTCATGGCTCAGTTTATCTGGAAGAAGCTCCACTATGATGCTGCCCAGACCACCATCATGCACTACTGGTTTGGTCAGGCCTTCTTTTACTTTCAGGTAAGATAGTTAAAGAAGTCGGTTTATTATGGATCCTGTTGTGCAGTATAACATGAATTCAGTATTGTAGAATCTGTATGAAAATTCCTGGATCCCACTCTAATCAAGGATCTCAAATCCTACTGGACCCAAATGGTTCTGCTGCCACAACCTTGTTCATGCCCTGAAGGTTCAGAGCTGTTTTGGAGGTACAAGGGAGCTACAGTGTTAGGGAGAAGGTTTTAATAGTGTGGCTGATCTGTGTATCTTTCCAGCTGTGTTCATTTTAGAGAGAGAAGGAATGATTTTACATTTTCAGAATCAGTAAATTCAAGTGGAATCAGTGATCAGTAAGTCCACACATTTATGGACACCCAAAATTGCAGCATGCACCTAATATGTAGCCATCTTGACTGTTTAATATTTAATGTAACCTCTGTGACATCTGCTCCAAAAGACATCAACAGCACATACACAGTGGGGAGGTCGAGTTATTGAATGGAATTAGCAGAGGTGAGGTTTAGCAGACAGCATCAACTACAGCAGCCTTTGTCAGAAAAACCTGTCGGTTATAGCAGCTACACCCCTGACTTTAAGCCTCAACAAAATCCCAGTGGATGAGTTACTCACCCCTGGTACAACTGTAATAAAGAACATGTTATTTTCATGCATGATGAAGTTGGGCTTTTTAATATGGGAGTTTATAGGAATTGATTTGCTTTTGGAGCCAGCCTAAAGTGGACACTAGAGGAACTTCAGTGTCACTTTATGTTTTTAGCCCTAGAGTTTGCCACGTGTGATGGATCTAGAACAAGGGTGTCAAACTCACCTTAGCTCATGGGCCACATACAGCCCAATTTGATCTCAAGTGGGCCGGACCACAAAAACTATTGCAAAATAACCTTTCTTTCAAAATAATCTTTCTTTCAATGTAAAGAAGTATTGGTAAATGTTAACATTTAATGAACCATCCATTTACAAAACAATGACATGATGATCTTTAAAACAATGAGAACAATTTTAACAATATCTTATTTTGCACTAAAACTTAAAGGTTTTTGGAACTCTATAACAACTTGTCAAGACTTAGAAATACTTTCTATACATTTTCAGTCTTGTGTAGTAATGTTGGTATAAAAGAAATTGCAGTGCATTTTAATGAAAGGCTGAACATTACTTCCCTGCAAAATCCATCCAGTAGGCCAGACTGGATGTTTCAGGGGGCCAAATCTGGCCCACGGGCTGCATGTTTGACACGCCTGATCTTGAACATCCAAAATGGTAGTTTGCAAGTTTGTTAGCTCAGGCATTTTTTACTCATTTAAGATCATGAACGGAGCACTTAGAGCAGTCTGAAGCCTGAGCTTTTGGCTCACTAGGATTACGTGACCTCATCTAAATTTTTGGCCATGTTTAATATGAGCCCTTCTGTAACAGTATATATATGACAGAAAATAAAAGAAAGCATAATAGGTCCCCTCTAAGCATATTGTCAAACAAATTTCTTGAAAAACCCTACCCACCTTTCTAAATTAATTTTGACTGTAGTGCTGAATAGTGAAATTCGGTTGTGTGTGATGCTGTGCATCACAGCCAAAATCATACCTCCCATATATACCAAAGGAAGTTCAGGGAACAGCAAAACAGTCAGCAAGTGTCTGATTGTAAGAGACATCTAATTTAACGCCCTGTCACAGAGTGTAGCAACATTTAGGAAAGCTATCACCACTGATAAAGTGTTAGATACCGTAATAGGTGCTGTTCCGGGCAGAGGAAGTGTTTGTGTATAAATCATATTACTTTCATCCAGCACTGCCATGAAGGCCAACTGGACTGGCTGTTTCCTGCGGATGCATTATGGCTCCTCCTCAAAGGCAGAGAGGAAATCTGCCTTTTGATTTGACCTCCATCTACCAAAGATATTTGATTAGTGACTGTGTATTGTTGTCAACAGCGAACCTTCATGTCGTTAACAATTTAATCACCCTCATCACCCTTGGGTCATTAATGCTGTGATGGGCTCGGGAATAGACTGCCACCAGACAATTTTCCATCTAAGTGTCGAGGCATGTAATTAGAGACCTTTGAGTAGAAATGTTCTCAAAGCAGCTGTAACCATAATGGATGTGTAAGCAGCAACATACAGTATGAAATGTAAGTTTGCTGTCATGCAGAATAATCAAAATTATGTCCAATTAAAATCTAATCAGTGGTTACAGTTACAGCTGATCGGTGAGCACCGGTTCTGAACTGTAACACATAAATATAGAGCCTAGAAACAGAGTGGCTTTGTTATGTTTCCCAAAGATTTGTTATAATTTTTGGCAGAAAGCTTTTGTTTTCAAAGCGTCCTTGTCTTTTGGCAGACAAATGCCCGAAAACACAAGAGGATTATGGGAAATATTCCAGGTAACCTTAGTGGCAGACAGTGCTAGTGTTACAATAAAGTAAAATGATATTGCATGATGAATTAGGGTTTGTTTTTTTGGGGGGGGGGGTCTGCATTTAGCTGTCTTGATCATTTGGATTGATGGACAAGTCAGACTTTGCAGCGGATTTTCTCTGGATTTATCACTGTCCCCAAAACCAGATGGACAGTAAGGCAGCAAAAGAGGTGTTTACTCTTCAGATATGAGCCAGTTTGTGCAAATGTTGCCGCATGAGCAGGGACGAGTCATATGCAACTTAGCAACCTTCTGTGGAAAACGTGATTCATCAGGAATCGGAACTAAAAGGCGGGCTCGAATCCAGCAACTTAGAGCAGATATTTCGTTTGTTAATGAATTTCAGATACTAAACATCACTTCTAGTGACACAAAATGCAGACCTAAGTGTTTTTAATTTTCCCCACAGTGAAAGTGTACCGTCTGCACTCAACATATTCTTTCCATGATATTGACTCCATTAAGGAACCGCATTAGGCCAGCCCCACTCTGTGACACTTCTTGTGAGAATCAATCTTGCCTATGCGGTTCTTTTTTTTTGTAAGTGATGCATTTACTGATGGTGCAAAATGACATTTGAAAGATCACAGCAGGATTCCAGCAAGCAGAAAATATCCATATGCAGCCTCCAACCTGCTCGCTGATATTTGCTGTTTGTTTAAAATGAAGCCAGCTGTTTGTGTTTTCTTCCTCGGTGATCAGTGATGGGCTCGCAGAAGGGTGAGAAATGGTAACTTAGTGTGTTGCTGTTTGTGGATCGTCACTCTCAAGAAGAAAGTCATTGTTGACCTCTCAGCTTAATTTTCCTTTCCTTGTGAAACTGTCGCAGCAAGCAGTATACGTTTAAAAGGTAATTATCACTTGTTCACAGTGAGATTGAATTTCTCAGAGGGGCAGGTCAGTGGGTCGGGTTACTTGGTAAGTTTGAAGGCTGAGGCATGAGCAGGGTGCAGGTGATTTTATCAGACTGAATATGGCACCAAGAAATCAGATTAAGCAACTGAGCTTCACAAGTTTAAACACGGATTACTTTTCCTGTGTATTTTTTGTAAAATATGTATTATTTCATTTGAACAAAGTCTTATTGTCCTTGTAAATGGGTCTTGCACTTCCAAAAGAAGCTGTGGCCATAAATCCCAATTGCATTGCAGTGATGATATCTTCTAAAGCCTGAGATGAAAAGAAAGTACAACAAAAGTTTTATATTTTCAGTTTACTGCAATCATATTTATCTTGTTCCAGAGATGCTGGAAATTGGTTGCAAAGTTAAATAAGGCAGAAATTTGTTTTTGGTTTTTTTCTTTTGTTTGGTTGGTTTTTTTAGAATAAAATCTGTTTGCTGGCACGTACACATACACACTTACACAGTAGTCTGAGTGGTACTAAGTCCAGCTCCAGACAGAGAGCTGTGTGTGCTGCTCTGGCCAGGGACTGGAAAACACAAACAACTGGGCAGCTGGGAAGTGGCCAGAAGCTCACAGTAATGATGATAAAGCAAAGGACCAGTGCTTTAGAGCTCTGAAGCACTTACATCCACAGATCTTTGTGTACTTGGTTTGTCTATATAGAGTGTAAGTTATTAGTTTTTGTGCTAAAAGAAGATTTCTTTGTGCACCTGCAGGGGAATTCCAACAACATAGCCACTGTCGACATTTCAGTTGGTTTCGTTGGACTGGAAAGCTACATAGAAGCACCTGCCATCTTCCTAACAGCTCTTAGCACTTACGCAGGCCCCCTGCTTTGGGCGTGTCACCTTGTCTGCTACCTTAGCTCAGAGAGAGACAGGTAAGTGTCACTTTGAAACCCACTGTTACCTGGTTTTCACCTATACAGAGCTGGTGCTGCTGTGTGACAGCACTTTGTGTCCAGCTCCCGCTTCCTGTCATTATTAAAGTGTAATTTCACAAATTTGAAAAATAAGCCTTGTAGTACTTTACTAATGAATGCTAATCATCCTCATCATCACTGTTAACTGTAGCGTCTTTGTTCTCTGATCAGATTTTTTTTCGTCATTCTAGTTGAAGGCATAGCTTCTGTCTGTTTGTGTTAACGCTGATCAGTGGGTCTGTTTGCCTCATTGTAAAGTTAAAAATCACCTCCATCTTTAGTGCCTTTTGAGAACCAACACAAAACATCAAATCCCTTTCAAACGTTACATGGGCTGCATCTGTGAATCATTTTTGAGAAGGAACGCTTCCTGTTTTCAAATTGTTTCTGTTTGAGGTGCTCTTTGGAAGGGGTACACACAGGCTAAATCATCAAAGAACTCCAGGGCACTCTCTTAATAAAATGAAAAAGCCTTTATTCTCATGTTTAACATAAAAAAACTCCAATGTGTTTTGGCACACAAGCCTTCATCAGGGAGTCAGAGTTCATGAACATGCTGGATTTTCCACTTGTGGTGTTCCGCCAATGGCAAGCTTCCACTTCGGGTGAAAGTGGAATATTCCACTAGTGAAACTTCACCAGTAGGAGGAATCTTCGAAACCTGTACAGGTGCAGGAGCCCAAAAGGATATCAACACACAGCCACAACATTCATCAAATCAAAATCAAAAACGCAACACAGAGCAGCATCAGCAACAGACAACATCAGTGCATCTCCAAAGGCAAATAAGGTTTATAAAAAAGCGGTAAAATCTAATTCCTCATTTAAGCCAGGGTATTTAGTGGCCTGTAATTTATGAATGCAAAAACGTTCCCTTTAGTTAAGACTCCTTCATCTATCACCTTTTCATAGGGAAAGTGTAATGTGGTCAATTCCAAAGGCTTGTAATGTAGACAGGTTACTATTATGGAAGTCCAAGTAGTGTCTAGCCATGGGGTAAGTAATGTTACCTGTGCGTATAGCATATTTGGAATTTACTATTAATCATTTTATTAATTGTAAAACCTCATTTGTCATCTAGAGGCTAGAGTGTCCCAGCTGCAAAGTTTTTTACATTGGTAGAACAAATAGACATTTACAAGATAGGTTAGCATAACACAAATATGTCGTATGCACAGGTAACATCAACAGATGGTACTAATTACCCGATGAAGGCTTGTGTGCCAAAATGCGTTTTTAGGTTAAACGTGACCATACCATGAGAAAGTTTAGAAAGGCACTTTAATTTTATTTGAAAAGAGAGTGCCTTGGAGTTCTTTGATGATTTAGCATCACCTGTGGCTAATCATTATAATAATAAGTTGAAATAATTAGTTCAGAGTAAGTAGACTAGCATTTATATACTGCTTTTCTGGTCTTACTGACCACTGAAAGTGCATTAGACTAAAAGCCACATTTAACCCTTCATTCATACGGCACTTGATTCTACACACTTCAAGCACTTTATCTACCTCGCATCCATGGACACTTTAGAATCTCCAGTGTACCTAACATGCATATCTTTGGAAGCTGGAGTATCCAAGGAAACCTACGCAGGCACAGGGAGAACATGCAAACTCCACATGGAAAGGCCCCAGCTGGGGTTCGAACAAGGATTTACCTTGGAGCTATATCATATCTATTCTTATATGGCCACAAACGTTTCAAGCTAACTGAATGCAACACTTTTCACAATGCCTGTGTAATGCATAATCTAGTATTTATACTCAATGACAGCCTTTATGGTCTTATTCCAATGTATGTCTGTCATCCAGGTCATGGGAGTCTTAAGCCCTTTAAATGAAATCAACTCAACTTCTTTTTGGTTCGTGAAGACGGATCACCTCTCATCCAAGAGGCTTCTGACGAACTGAAGAAGTCCAGAGTCAAAAAGAAATCCAGTGGCCTTCATTTTAAGTACTTAAGATTATCCCAATGTACTTTGCCCTTCATAGACATAACACGAGGGAAAAACAAGTCTTCAGGGGAAAGAAACCATAAACTTAAATATTCAAGTTTCAGTGTGACCTGAGGTCCAGAGATTTGGAATGACCTTGAAAGTACTACAAAAATGTTAACATCTTGCTCTGTCTTTAAAAAAGCTTAAGACAACAGCTGCTACTAAAATGTATTCAATCCTTAAACCCTGCATGGCTGCGGGTTTTCAAAGATTCTCAATAGCTCTCTGTTTGAAATACACACCAATTAATTTATACTGTTGTTCTCCATCCGCCACTGTCTAGATATATTGTATTAGTGTGACTATACTGTATTTTAGGATCTTCAGAGTAATTTTAGGGTACTTTTAAAGATTTAGGTTAGTATTAGGATGCAGGTTGGAAATTATATTTGTGTTCCATGCATATTATGTGATGTCTGGCCCCCTATTTACAAGCTCTGGATAGCTTTTGAGGAGTCCCATTTCACAAAATAAATAGTTAAAACATCCAGCTTCTGTCACACAAAATGGTAGCAGTATCCATTCCATTCATAATCTGTATACATAGACATGTATAACAATTTTTTATACAGTCTATAATTCCAACATGATCAAGGTTGGTCAAGACAGTTGAGTTGCATAAAAACATTATTGTAATCTCGTTTTATATAATTGAACTTCTGAAATAACGCCCAGCTTGTAATCCATTCATGAGAAAACATTTGGAACATGGTGGGTGTCGATGGAAGAGCACTTGCATTCCTCTGATCGTGGTATGTCAGCCAAAACGTTGTGCACCACTGCTTTGTGTTATAATTCAAACATGCTCCTCTCTCTTACTTTCTTTTATGTTGACTGTGCCAGCACAGCCACACACCAGCATCACTATTACAATTACTTTTGACTGTTGTTTGTTTGTTTCATACTTTTCTTTTTTTTTTTTAAAGTCTCTGTGGGTGGGACAGTGCTGGCGCGCAGAAATGTTCTGTTAATTAGTTTACTCGTGGCAATGAGGAGAGTTCCTTGGAGGGTATCAAAGATGCATGTAAACAGCTTAACCTGCGTAAGACCTCAACTGGAGAGAGGCCAGTAGCTGGGATGCTGTATGTGCATGAAAGCAGCCAATAACTACAGCTTCCTCTCAGCATGAGGCCTCTGCACAGTGCTGAGTGATGAGGTCTGTGGCTGGGCAGCAGCTGCCCTGCTGATAGAGCCAAAACTAAAATGGTATTTTAATGCAGACAAAAGATACTGTTTGTATAAAAGGAGTTGTTTTAACCTGCCTTCTGTGTTAAAATACCAGCAACTAAAATGCAAAGATATATATGCAAGTCTGCTGCCTTGAGATATGAAGAAATTGTACTTTATGTAATAAAACGTTTGAATTCTGTCAGCACAAAGAACGCATAGAAACTAGACCGCAGAGGGTAAAAGTACCCATACATCATTTATATTCTTAATAATCTTTGATCCCACATTTGAATAAGCTGTGTTTAACATTTCAGTAGTTGAGACAGTCTTTGATTAAAAAGTTCTATCCATGTGAATTTTTTATTTTTTAATTTTTTTTTTACTTCTATCAGCAGGGTGTAAGAATGACAAAGTTGATCCAATAGTCCAGTACTTTGGTCCAAAAATGCACGTGGTTTGGTCTCTACCTTTGGTTTAGCACTAGTGTGGAATAAAAATGTCCTTGTGACCAACACTTATGTCCATCACAGCGTATTGGGATAACCTCTGGTCGTACATCTCACTCTAAGCACCCCAAAATGTACAGAAATATCATCATAAACTGGTGTTGTTTTCTCCTAGAATCAAGTATCTCACACACAGAGCAGCAAAGAAAAATCACCTTACATGAACCAATAAAAACCTGATACCTGAGATGTGCATTTAATGCATTTACAGTAAGTTCAAAATAGCTGCTTAAGACATTGCTTCTGAGAAAGCTCGTCCAAACGCAGCACCTGCATTGATCGGTTTTAAACTTGAACCTAAACTGGAACAATGAAAGCAGGCAGTAAATTGCATTTAGATCGACAGCATAATTGATCTGCAGCCAATTATGGGATTTGGTGCCTGGCAGCCTCGCCATATTCACTGTGGTTTTACTCTCTGAATAGCCAGGTGTGCAACCCATCAATTTCATATGTAGGCTGTAATGAACACTGCAGCCTCTGGAGGGGGTTAACTCCTTCCAGCTGATGGTAAACACTACACACTGCATTACAGTGCAGGTCATGTGATCATCTTTCCATGTTGTCATCACTCATCCATAGAAACCTCACCTCCAATATGTACTCAGAGGTACTCTGACTAATGGCACTAAAACGGTCTCAATTCATTTAAAATTCACTCTGCAACATTAGCAGCTCGACCACAAGGATAGTACTGGAAGCAATAAGGAGTTCCTGAGTAATGACATCACACTGTATCATCATTTACACAGAATAGTTCTTTGTTTTAATCCACTGTAAATCTTCTGTAAATCTTGCGTAAAACTGTCTCTGAAGACTTTGATAATCTGACATAAATACAAGCAGCAAGAAGCATGTTCACACTTATTTCCAAGAAACTGCATTGGCTTTTTGGAGCGACATTTGTGAGAGCTGTGGAAAAAGCAAGATTGACAGGTGTCAGTCTTCTCCACATCTGTATGCTTTGTGAGCTCAAAGGTGAAATGGTTTACTGAAATGTAATATAGTTAAAGACAGGATAGGCTTCCTTGAAGTAGACCAGCGTAGGATGCCTGGTGATGGACTCTTCATGGTCACAGCATTCGTCCTGTTTTGCCCTTCTTTGGAAACCAGATATATTTCTAGGGTTAGGCCTGGTATTAGGGTTAAAGTTAGACTTGAGTAAGGGTTAAAGTTAGACTTGAGTAAGGGTTAAAGTCAGACTTGAGTAGGTTTGGCACTTAGTTGTGGTGGTTAAATTTAGGATTAATAGGCTTAGGAATATAGTCAATGAATGTCCTTCCAAAGATATCCAAACAGACATGCCTGTATGTGCAAGTGTATGTGTGCCCCGTCCTTACACGGAGAGTGGAGCAGACAACAGTCACTTTGAGAGAGCAGCTTTTAGATAAAACATGAGAACCCCTTATCCAAACAACCTCAAACTAGGAACTGTACTTACTCTGCTCCTCAGCAACACACCCACCAAGGCTGAAGCGTAGCAGATAAACAGTTGTCTACATAAGTGGCAGACAGAGATTTCTCACATTAGTAAGATGATTTCCTCAAGTCAAATTAAAGTTAAGATAGGGTTCTTTATCACCATATTAATTTGTTAAACTGTAACTGAGTGGAAGACTGACTGTGTACCCTCATGATCCACCTTAGAAGTTGCACATGAGCTCTTTCAGACACCACGCAGAAATAAACCTAAGCTGTTTTGATATGAGCAGCTCTGTGGAAGTAGGCGTTAGTTGAGGAGCTTAACACAAGCAGAGTATGGTGGAGTCCAGTTTTCTTTTATTTCCTGCGTGTTTTAAGTAGCTCTTGCTGTCTTTCTGTCTAAGTTACTATGACATGAGATTATATGCACCAACTTCATTTTTCTTCATCTGAGGACATGGTGACTTTGTCACTCACAATTTTAAAAATGAGTCCATTAGGGCAGCAAAAGCAACGAGATGAGTCCATATATGTCATCTCAGCTTCTTACTATGACGTTAAAAAGCAGGAAAATGTTAATATTATTATCTAAACTGCCTGATGGAAGCTTCCATTAGAGCTTTCAGGGCTAAATATTAGTTCAGCTTTGACATGCTGATCTTACTGTAGCATGCCAACAGTTTTGATTGAATGATTATAATGGACATTTTAAAGTGCCTTGATAGTTGTTTTCACTTCCAAAGAAGTGGTTTATGTCACTGGCTTATACATTGGAAATTTTTGAAATGTGGCTGATTGCATAAATAGGGTTTCACCAGCTATAAGCTTTGTGTGAAATTTTTCATCATTTCTAAGTTAGTATTTTTAAGAGGGGATAAATAAGAAGAAAAAAGTAGGAGAGGGCACTTTCTTTATTATAGATACTATCACTTGATTGGATCATGAACTAAAAATAAAATCTTTTCTCAGGTTTCTCTTCACTTGAAAAATCTCTAAACATTACAGCTTTCATCAGACCAGCATAGCTTACCAGCATAAGAAGCATGAGCACGTGGCTAATTAGCACATCATACATAATGCAGGCTACTGAAGCTTTTTTTTTTCCCCAACAGCAATCACTCAAACAATATTTACACACATTCTGAGAGCAATGATATTTCAGTTTTGTTTTAAGGACTGTT
The DNA here is from genome assembly GCA_015106735.1 of Paratilapia polleni. Lineage (NCBI taxonomy): Eukaryota > Metazoa > Chordata > Actinopteri > Cichliformes > Cichlidae > Paratilapia > Paratilapia polleni. The sequence goes on along the minus strand of VUQI01004380.1, from coordinate 11,228 downwards.
ACAAACCTAGTGCCTAGTCCAGAGGAGGTCACAGCAGCTTTGCAAGCAGTAATATAAAACGTTTTGGCACAATATCGTGATGTTAAATAATACCTCAGAGTAACGTGATGTTAAATTACAGCACTCTGCAGTCCTGTGAAAAATTAAGTACAACTTATGATTCAGTAGCTTGCAGAACCACCTTTAGCAGCAATAACATGAAGTAATCATTTTTTGTATGACTTTATCAGTCGCTCATGTCGTGAAGAAATTTTGGCCCACTCTTCTTTACAACGTTGCTTGAGTTCATTTAGATTTGCAGGCATTAATTATGCACAGCTCTCTTAAGGTCCCGCCACAGCATTTCAATCAGGTTGAAGTCTGGACTTTGACTGGACCATTGCAACACCTTGATTTCTTTTTCAGCCATTCGGTTGTAGATTTGCTGCTGTGCTTGGGATCATTGTCCTGTTGGATGACCCAGTTTGGGCCAAGCATTAGCTGTCGGACAGATGGCCTCACATTTGACTCTAGAATACTTTGGTATACAGAGGAGTTCATGGTCAATTCAATGACTGTGAGGTACCCAGGTCCTGTGGCTACAAAACAAGCCCAAATCATCACCCCTCCACCACTGTGCTTGACAGTTGGTATGAGGTGTTTGTGATAAAACATCTCTACTTTGGTCTCATCTGTCCAAATGACGTTGTTCCAGAAGTCTTGTGGTTTGTTCAGATGCAAACCTAAGCTGTGCTGCCGTGTTCTTTTTAGAGAGAAGAGGCTTTCTCCTGGCCATTCTTCTAAACAAGCCATACTTGTTCAGTCTTTTTCTAATTGTACTGTCATGAACTTTAATATTTAACATGCTAACTGAGGCCTGTAGAGTCTGACATGTAGCTCTTGGGTTTTTTCCAATTTCTCTGAGCATTGCACGGTCTGATCTTGTGGTAAATTTGCTGGAACATCCATTCCTGGGAAGACTGTGGCATCGTGTTAACACATACCTGAATGCTCCAGACCAGCAAACTGCCAAAACTTGTGCTGTTACAGAGGTGCTCACATTTGCTGATGATCAATTAATCACAGTGCATTTCATTAGCAGCACCTGGCTGCTGCTTACCCTCTTAATTCCAATGAAAGCAGTAAGGGTGGACGTAGTTTTTCACAGGACTGCATGTATTTACTTGTGAAGAACACAAACAGTCGCACACTTACTGGAAATGACATTTGCAACATTTAACTGCAGTCATCACACTAGCTACTGCTTCTTGCAGACATTTGGAACTTGTCGTGACTCTGACCACAATACTAAATTCTACAATTCTGTGAATATAAACACAACAGCACATGTAATGTTGGGATTTACCTCCAATGCCTGAAGTAACTGCTGCTGTCAGCTAGCTAGCATTGGCATCATCATCACTGTTAATCGCGTATCCTCCTTCTGCTGGCCAAAACGTAAGAACATTGGGGGTGAGAAGTGTCCACACTGAATTTTGTCACCATTATGAGTACACCATCACCATTTGTCTTGTTTAAGTTTGTTGATGTCTGTATGTGCAGAATGTTTCAGAGTTGATAGACATTATTCAGTTTAGAATGAGAGTGAAATGTTGGGTTAAATCTTTCCAGTTTGCATCATTATTTTTAAAAAAAAATCACTTTTCACGTGTCAGGTCAGATTTGGTGACTTTTTTCCTTGTCTTTTAATATTTGGTCCAAATGGCTGACATATTGTAAAGTTAATGTTAGCTAGTGTTAGCTTTGGTTCGTGTAGCTACAGCGATGGACACAGATGGCAGCTGCTCGGTGCAAACAACAAAGAGCTAGTTTGTGTGGTGCAACATGCTTCAGTGTGCAAACCTGCACTTAGAAGAACTCATGCAGCTGCCTCCTGAGCACTTGTGTTGCTTGTCTGATTTCTCCGGGAGTATAAATGATGGTAAAATGTTAGCACAGCCAAGAGGAACGTTAGCCAAGTCTACAAAACCAAGAGAGAGATTTTAAAACCATAATGTAGCTTTTTAAGTTAAGTTAAGTTTTAAGTTAAGTTAATATTCTTTAATCAAATGATATCAACTGTTTTCTGCCTCCCCAACTGGGGAAACCTTAAGAACAATGTTATACATAAATGAACTTCTTCTTTTTTGTTATCCACTGGGTCCTAAAACCTTTGATCTACTCTTGGACAGCACCGGTGTGCATGTGTTTCTGTTTATCCAGCTCCTGACTGGTCTACCTAGCATGTCTCCTATTCCTTTGGTTTGCCTTCTTGTCTTTTGAAAAGGCTTAAAGTTCCTCCCCCTCAGCTGGGACTCTGCCTGCTGTAATGAAGATCCCTGCACTAATTTGCGCATGTGTTTCAGTGCATCACAGATGAAGTCTTTTGTGTATCTGTGTGTGTTTGGCTTTACATCATCATCATCTCCTAATCTCCTCACTCCATCCCATCTTGCAGGTTTTAAAGTTATTAACTTCTTTATCAGAATTTGCCAGCAATCCGCATTATTGTGCCAAGATAATTGGATCAGAGTCCTCTCCTGGGTACACATGTAAAGGAAAAATGTGAAATTGTGGCCTCTACTATGAATCATCAAGCAATCTGCATCTTTACTGAATCAGCTTCATCACGAAAAACATAAAGCAGCTTAGGATGACCTTGGCTCACATCAAAACTTTTCTGTGTTGCTCCACAGGAAGTTTGCCAGCAGTACAGCCGCCTGCTTTGCTCTCTGCAGTGCCTCCTCCTCTCTGATGAATCCTTTTCCTCTCCACAGGAGCCCAGTTGCAGTCGGCCATGGTTGCTACTGTTTGGCCCTGCTGAGGTCTGTGCCAGCTGCAGCCTACATTGTACTGGTAACTGTTCTGCGCTATCATCTCTTCATATGGAGCGTCTTTTCACCCAAATTACTGTACGAATCCATGCATCTCCTGCTGACTGCAGGAGTCTGTCTCTTCTTCATCACCATGGAGCAAAGCCCCAGCTCAAGTAAGTCTTAGGAAGCCAAAGACTGAAAATCCCCCCTGAAGGATCAGACTGGGTCTATACTGTGTGTAGGACTTTCAGACCGATACATGGTACAGTATGCTCACCTTCACTCCACAAGTTAGTCTGTTCACATTATGTGAATAGATGTTTCGCAAAGTCCGTCTGAACTCTGTTGCAAAAAAAAAGAAAAAAAAAACACTTTGGGAATGCACTTTTAATGTATTTTTGAGCAGGCTATTTAAATATTTCATTCTTTCCAAAAGAAAACTGTTTGAGGATGAATAAAAGTGAGATGTTGTAAAGATTTTTGAGCTTTTTTTAACACTGTATATTACCTCAGGGACGAGTGTACAGTGAGCTGCGGCGCTATATAAACGACAACGCGCGCTTTGGCTCCATGATTAATTGAATGACTTTGATGTTACACTGGAGAGCTTGATGTGTTTATGCTGTGAGCGTTTGATAATAGTTGTTTTAGTCTAGACTTGCACCCTCGCAGTTGTTTTCACTTATTCATGCTGAGGTTTTTTGAGGTGAAAATGCACGGAGCAGTGCCGGTCACCAAACTCAAAACGCCTTTTTGCCATGGTAGGACGAGCACAGGTGTACATTATATTAATTATGACTGTTTCAATGTCAGGCTCTTGGGTTGTGGTCGAAAAGTCAAAAAAAATATTACCTCCTATGTGATTTCCTGATCACTTTTTTTAATCACCTTAATCATCATGAGGTCAAGGAACGGTCTGTAGGAGAATCCGTACAAGAGAAGCTCAGTGCTCTGAGCATGCGACTGCACTTCCACGATGGACTACAGAATGCTCATCTAAAGGTGCACTCACATCAGGCACGGTTGCCTTGTGCCGTGCCCAAGTGCAGTCGTCCCCCACCTGTCCTGCCCTCCCTCAGCTTATAGTAGTCTGGGGTCAACTAAACTTCAGTTTGTCTCAGCATCTCAACTCCTCTCTGTAACCAATGTTCTCTCGTTCACGCACACACACACAAACACGCTTTTTTAAAAAGCGCTCTCACAGGGCACAGTGAGGTTCATGATTTTATGCATTTTGTGACTTAATTGGGCACAATTTTGGAAGCAATGAGACAGTGTCCTCTCACATGCCTTTGTCAGTTAGATTTATTAATTACTAAACAGCAATTTTCACAAAGGCAGCTGAGGAAGTGTTGGAGTTTCATGCATAGATGTGGGTAATAATCACACTAGTCCAACAGATCCATGACCCGGGACCACATCTTCAGGTACACTGGTAAAACAATCTGGGTGTGGTATGGATCAAATACTGGAAGTACACCCTTAGATATTTTGCCTTATGTGTCCTGATCATGTTGCTCTATGCAGGCTACATAAATGTGGACGACTGAGTGAATTATATCACCTTTTTACACAGGATGGCATTTGAAATATATACTTTACAAGTCACAACAGTGAAGTGAAATGGTTAAAAATATTTTCTCTTCCTGCTGAAGAGACAGTCCACCTTAACATTTGCCTTTATTAAGACGTTCATCATCGCTGAAGTAAAAATAAGATAAATACTTTAGTTATCCCAAAAGTTATGAAATTACTGTGTTACAGCAGCCAAAACATTAATAAAAACAACCTAGCTCAATAAAATAAATACAGTATCACAAAACAAAATAACTCGGAAAGGTAAAAAATACACAAAAGAAGGAGCTCAGTTAAATAGAAATAGAAAAAAGTGAAAAGCTCAATAAATCTAAATCTAAATATGATACAGCAAAGAGCAGAAATCTAGAATAAATGCAGGTAGTGTGGTATGAGGTGTTGAAGATTTCCTGTATCTGCCCTGGTGGCAGCGGAGCTGAAACAGATGTTAGAGAAAGTGTTCAGCTGCATGTCCAGTAAGTGGTGCAGAGGACTGTCTGGATCTGTTAATTATCCTCATCCATTCACCACAGCTTGTCACTGGATGACCTCTGCATCAGCTGTATAATATAATAGCTAGCAGTTCTATGTTCAAGCTGCAGAAACATTCCTTCGCAGTAACATGTCACTAATCACAACACTTTTCAGTCACAACTAGTGTAATCCCTCCACATTTCTTTTTTCCGCTCAGGTTAACGTCTCTGAGTGGCTGAGAAGTTCTGAATCCAGGTACAGCCACATCGCCGCAACGCTCCATGCAGCACACCAAACTCCACTCACTGTGTTCCCTTTGGGTCTTGATCAGTTCACCGAGCTCGTCCATACTATTATCCAAACACCTCACATTAACCATGTAAAATGAATTATTGATAATCCTAAAAGCTGGCAAAATGAGGACCTAACTAATTCAGAATGAGTTACAGTCCAACCCTCTACAAAGTGCTTCAGACAAGGCGACAACTTCACAACAAGTAGAGTTTAATAACGTAGCATAACATTCATAGTTTCCCTGCAGGTTTAACAAATAGCTGAAAGCTTAAAACATCACCACATACACTGATCAGGCATAACATTCTGACCACCTGCCTAATATTGTGTTGGTCCCCCTTTTGCTGACCATACACAACAAACTGTGATGCACTGTGTATTCTGACACCTTTCTATCACAACCAGCATTAACTTCTTCAGCTATTTGAGCTACAGTAGCTCGTCTGTAGGATCGGACCACACGGGCCAGCCTTCTCTCCCCATGTGCATCAGTGAGTCTTGGCCGCCCGTGACCCTGTCTCCGGTTCACCACTGTTCCTTCCTTGGACCACTTTTGATAGATACTGACCACTGCAGACCGGGAACACCCCACAAGAGCTGCAGTTTTGGAGATGCTCTGACCCAGTCGTCTAGCCGTCACAATTTGGCCCTCGTCAAACTCACTCAAATCCTTACCTTTGCCCATTTTTCCTGCTTCTAACACATCAACTCTGAGGACAAAATGTTCACTTGCTCCCTAATATATCCCACCCACTAACAGGTGCCATGATGAAGTGACCTGTCAGTGTAATTCAGTTGACCTGTCAGTGGTCATAATGTTATGCCTGATTGGTGTACGAGCATGTTATGGCATGAGATGGAAACACAGCAGTGCTTCACATGATGATCTGCATCATTTGTCATTTGTTTTTGTCAACGGTCAGATCGTGCAGGATGCATCCTCTGCAATAGGAGATAATGAAGGTAGCATTGAAGCACCTTTCCTTACCATTCAATCTTTTTTTTTTTTTTTTTTTTTTTTTTTTCTTTCCC
>VUQI01004378.1:8902-22985 GCA_015106735.1 Paratilapia polleni | reverse complement strand
TAAAGGAGGCCGAGGAATAGCTAAACATTTGACACACAGAGCAGGAAAGAGGTGAGACAGGAGAAGCCATGCTGACAGTGATTCGGCTACGAGCTAAGCTAAAAGCTACGCTAAGCTAGCGGATCCCTAAAGACACAATGAGTGAATGATATGAATATAAATTTGCAGGTGATTCACCCGAAGTGTGCTATTAATAAAGCACGTGTAGGTTACACTATGAAAATAAGTCACTATGTGAAAGTTAGTAGTTAGTTAATCAAGCTACACAAGTTAAGCTACACAACAAGCACCACTGTGCGATGCAGCAGGAACAGGAAGTGATACGATACCACAGTCCACACCAAGTGAGAGCGCCACCACAGCGAAATGGAACCAGGACAGGGATGGCATTATCAACCATCGATCATTTTAATAATGCAGTCTGTTCATTTCTGCTACCACAAACCAGAGAAACAAATGGCTAGATGTCCCTGAAGTTAAGAAACCACTGTTTGGAAAAAAGACATTCATATAGTCTGAACTGATATCATTATAAATAGTGAACCATGCATGAATGGAAGGTTTTTCTTGTGTTGCTCTCCAACCAGCATAGACCCTGCGGTGTGGGCTATAAAAGACTACAAACAAAAGGTAATTCAGTATTTAATTATGTCTCATTGAAGATGTGTACCTTTGGCAGTGAAGCTGCATTACATTACTTTCTTCATCATGTACAGTGCTAATTGAGTTGCAGGCTATAATTCAGCACCTGCATACAGTGCCACTTAGAAACAGTTAGGCTGTGACTAGTCATTCAGTAAATGGAGACAGCTCATTAACTTTAGGGAAAGAGATAACATGAACTAGAAATTAGCAGTTGTGTGTGGGTTATTTATCTGTGCAGCCATCAGTGAATATTATCAATGGCCATGTTAAATATATTGTATTGTTCAGGGTGCCATTTCCTCAAATACCAACACAATGAAAGTGTGATGATGGTCAGCTTTAAATATCAGAATACTGTTGAATGAACTCTCCGGGGGGGCTCTGCAATGGTGAACAAGCACTTGAAGACATTTATAAACTCCTCCAGTGAGAGGGAGAGAGAAGCTATAACCTCTTTGAGATTTATTTGCCATCAGAGTGGGCAAAGGGTGATGAACAGGTCCACAGAGACATTAGCTAATCTCTCTTCAGGTTTGCACTGGAGCCTGGCCCTGTCTGTACATTAGCTGCTGCTGAAGAGCAGAAACAAACTGCAGCCTCGTCTGTCTCTGTTTGACATACTGACGGTGATATTTATGGCAAACAAGAATGTGTCACCATGGCTGGATATTTGCCTTTCTATGGTAAAATAAAATTAGAAATGTCCTTGTCAGGCCGTGTTCAGCTGTCAGCCTTATTCAAAGAGACTGAATTTGAATAAACGACAATAAAGGAATGACATGAAGGTATTTATCCTATAAGTCCATGTTATTTCTCACCTCTCTTTATCTTTTCCTCATTTTGTCTCTGTGAACTGTCTAGCAAATGACAAAACAGCACTGAAGATGCATTTTCATTATCTTTGGCCTCACCGAGGGCAACATTTCCAGCCATTTGAGTTGATTAAACTTCCACTGATGTAAATAGTCAAACTGATCAACTCTTGACCTCCTGTGTTATTCTGAGTAGGCTTGGCTCTGCCCACCACCTCCTCTCCTGAATTGCTCCTCAGCAAAGAAGCTAATCTACCTTTGATTTTCAAGAATTCCTCATCACCTGTCACACAAAGGGATGGAGCGGTGAGTAGGTGTTGTTTACACAGCATATTAATAATGAATAGCCAGTACAGGGATAAAGACATCTGACTTTGCAATTTGAACAGCAAACAGTTCTGCGAGACATTACTGAATAAGCATCACATTAATTATTAATAATTTCAGATTTTTTTTATCAGATATCTCTAATGATTGATGGTATGTGTAAAATGACCATTAGTTTGCTCATTTATTCTGAAGGTACACACTTTTATTTTGACAACTTTACAGACAGAAGTAGTGAGTTTGGTAAAATGCACAACTTGATGGCAGAATGTTCACCTGGTTTTCACTCGTCTCCTAAACTTAATATTACATGTAAGTGTAATGTGTTAAAATATGTTATCATTTTCACTTCTTTATGGAAATTTGTCCAGGTGTGTTCTTTCTTCAGTTGTTAAATTGTATTTTATGTTCATACCATCCATGTATCAGTCAAGCTAGCAGTTACCGCTCCCGGCGTTCGTATCCAAAAAGCTCAATACTGCACGCTTGGTAAGCAGAGCTGTATGTGTTATTCTTTTTATGTAACGGTCCAAATAAGCTTCAGGAACTGAGATAAAGTATCAATGTTTTCTCTGTTTTTGATTGACGGCATTATCGTCCTTTCTTAATGTGTGTGATTTAAGCTAATTTTATGCATTTAAGATTTTCATTTAAGTGTATTTTTTTTTTTTGAGTTTTCGGTGCTCAAACAATGTTGCACTCCAGAAATAAAGAGGTTGCATCCAATGAGACTCTCTGCTGTTATCAGTCAGGACCGAGGGCTGCTATAGTAGGACTTCTTTTTTTTTTGTTAAGTATCTTTAGTACATTTACTTATACTGTCACTCAAAACTGGTCTTATTATTACATCGTTAAGACTTACTTAATCTACTGCAAATAAATAATGTTTCTAAGTAACTATGAGTTAGCATATTAAAGGTATAACTTGCTCTCCTGTAATTCTGACTTGGTAACTAATCTTTGAGTTATCCAGTCTGATGGCACATCAAACTCTGTAGTGACAAAGTTCATCAGAACTTGGTCACTGTTTTTTAATACCATGATTTAGTACAAAATTTTGAAGTCACTGAGGTACTATGACTGACAAACTAAAAATTCTGACTTTATATCTACAGAAAAATTGTGATCTTTTTGACTTGATAGCTCAAACATGTAACTACATGATTTATTAAGTAGCAAGATTTTTGAGTTATTACTTCATAATTATTATTTATTTATTTTTTTTACAGGTAAACTGCTTCCTCAATTCACCTTTTCTGTTCTCTTTTTTGGTATCAGTGAGCTTCCATATAAACAAAAATGTAATTGTAATAAAATGTCACTTTTTTCCCTTCGCCTACCTCAGACCTTCAAAAGCAAAGCACACTTTTATCATTGCCTGCTTATTTCTCATCTTTCCCCATGGTTGGAGTAAATGCTCTCCGCTGCTGCACATTTTAGTCTGATCATTAATCACATGAGCTAGCAGGAAGTCCCAGTGACATAACCACACATGGGAGAGTTGCAGCCTTGTCTTGGTTGGCATCTGCATACTCTGAGCCACAGCGTAAAGACCAATGGCATAAAGTCTTCAATTTGTCCTCTCACTGTCCAGGCTCATTACTAGAAGAAATGCCAAGGGCTCTGAAATATTCAAAAAGCAGAACAGATCACCCCCTTCAGGCTAGCTGTACCATGGCCGATCATCTGTCACCCAGTAAGTAGACACCAGAGCCAGTTTAAGGAGGGCCCTTTAATTAATGTGTGGGAAAATAACTGTAATACAGCTGCAGCCACGTCTGACTTAAATCTAAGAGTTGTACTCACACCTTAGTGCTTTTAGCACTTTTCAGCTGTCTCATCTTGCAAGTATAAAGACAGTCTGTCACACACTGACAGTTAAGTGTATTTCGACCATTTTGCTGAAAATGCAAAGCCTCTGCTGCATATTGTACTGATTTACACTGAAACAATAAAACCACTGATTGTGAAGTGACAAATATTAATCATCTTGTTAAAGTGCAAAGTTCTGCTGTGAAACTTTGGGTCCTGGTGAGGATGTTGTTATGACGTGTACCGCCCTCCTAAACATTTTGAACACCCTGCAACCCACAGGACCCAAAGACCTGCTGCCAATGACAGTGCCGAAGACCACAGGACACCCGCAGAGGTCCCACATACGTGCCCCTATTGGTCAGAGCTGTTTTGGCAGCAGGAAGGGGGTCTAAATGATGTTGGGCAGATGGTTTTAATGTTGTGGCTTATTGGTGCAAGTGTTATGTGACACATCGCAGTTATTGAAATAATGCACTACATATTATAAAGCTCTTCATAAATGGCCACAAGAGTCACCCTATCATTGAATCATTTGTATGGTGCACTGTCTATGTCTTGCAAATAGTTTGACAGAAAAATCTAAACTTGGGGTCCACATTTTGCTCTTTTATGAAATTCATGGTTAGAAAAGATAAAGGTTTCATGAAGTTATTTGCTCCTTGGATCATGATAAACTTCCCACCTCACTCTGTAAAAACCCTTTAAGTAATTCTTGAACATCTTGCTAATGATCAGATGAAACATGTTCAAGTCTAATGCCACAAACAAACAACAGTAACACTAACCAGCTGACTTTACTGTGACAGACTGGGCTGCTCATCTTCAACATTTCACAAAGGAGGTTTTCTCTTCTTCTCAGACATTGAGACAAACAGCTCTGATTAATTACAGTGAACCAAAAGTACAGTGTGTAAACTGGATCAATCAATCACTGTCATTCGCTAAGCTGAGTCTGACACATCCTGACAAGAGCCAACCTAGTTACTAGGTAACAAATGTCTCAGTCATTTTTCTGTGTGAACAGGCTCCATTTGAAGCAGCGCATTGCTTTTGTACTTCTTCCTCTTTGGTTATTTGAAAGCCTGTTATGTTACTGTGATTGTGTCAGCTTTAAATTGTTTGTGCACATTATTGAAAGAAAAAGCTCAGAGGGCTGCATATGTACTTCTGTTATTATGCAGCACTGCTTTTACTGTTTGTGGCAGAGTCACACAGTGATCACCCTCATTGTTTTAAATCAGAGAGCGACTAGGTTACTGCTAATGCAAACCGCTGCTGTTTCATATTAAAAAAAAAAAATAAAAAATACACAGTGTGGTTTTGATTGTGAAGCAGTCACAGAAAACAGTTTGTTTGTCACCGATTAGATGACTGCCACTGTTCATCAAAATTTGTCACTCTAAGCTTTTTCATTACTGCATAATGTAAATTTTCGTGGGGTAATGGAGCTAGAAAAAGCTGCACACCTCCAACTTCTCAAATCACCTGCCTGAAGAAAGTGTTACAACATGTCAGTCTGGTGGTGTTGCAAACAGGATTGTTATGAGGTCTTGTGCAGGAATGCAGTTTTAGTGTAAATGTGCTCTAACTTTTCCTGACCTTCCACAGACTGTATATAAAAGATGAACATAGCTATCGGGTCTGAAAGGTGAAACCAGTGTGGAAGTAAACCTGAACTGTTTCTGCTGGCCAGCAGGGCTCGACTCCTTTGGTTGCAAAATTTAGTACAATTAGTAAAAGTCTGTAGTGAACAACCCTCTAGCACCCTCATTTAGTGACCTCAGGAAACATTTTTCTGATCAGTTTATGGTTTTCAAGTTTTACAAGCCTCCTAGTGGTTTTTCTTCACATTACATTCTTGGTATCAGAATCTTCAGCAGGTGACGCCACAGAGAGTTCTGCTGCACAGAGCGAGGCCTCTAATCCTGGAGGAGTTACCAGGGAAACAATGGGGTTTCACAGCTGGAGCTGTTCCAGTGATCATTGTGGGGAATGTGAGGTGTTTGGACAATAATATGGATGAGCTTGGTGAGGTGATTAAGACCAGAAGGAGCACTGAGTGTGGAGTTTGATGTACTTCATGTAACGTTGCACTGAGATGTTGCCTCACTGGCACTTCCTGATCCTCAGTGTAACTGTTCAGGACTTTTCAGGTGGACAGAGATGTTAAGAAGAAAGTGATAAGAAGAAATGTAGAGGCATTGCACTAGTTCTGACTGAAAAGTACAGAACTGCAGTCCATGTAATACTGGAAAAGCTACTGCAAAGGCGCATTTTTGTGGCCTGAATGTTTAACTGCCAGCTATAGGAATGCATCCATGTTACTCCATCCATTTTCTGCCACTTATACAGGTTTGGATCATGGGGGCAGCAGCCTGAGTGGAGAAGCCCAGACTTCCCTCTCGCAGGCCACCTCTTCCAGCTCATCCAGAGGGGGACACCGAGTAGTTCCCAAGCCAGCCGAGAGATATAATCCCTCCAGTGAGTCCTGGGTCTGCCCCAGGGCCTCCTCCCGGCAGGACATGCCTGAAACACCTCACTTGGTAGGTGTCCAGGAGGCATCCTAGTATCTCTTGTATCCGCGACCTCATTCTTTTGGTCACTACCCAGAGCTCGGGACCATTGGTGAGGGTAGGAACGCAGACTGACTGGTAAATTGACAGCTTCGACAGCTTCCATGTTACTCGCTGTGGGAATTCATCGTTACTGTTTGAATCATCACACTGTTTGGATTCCTCCATCAGCTGACAGGAGGTCATCCCAATGGCTGTGGCTATGGTCAATGGATGTGGATAATTAATCAATCCTCCACCCTCTGCACCACTTACTGGACATACAGCTGAACACTTTCTCAAACATCAGTTTCAGCTCCACTGACAGGGACAGATACAGAAAATCACAATACCTGCTTTCATTTCACACTGAAGCTCCTTATTGTATCACATTTGGATTTTGATTCACTGAGCTCTTCGCTTTTCTGTATTTTCTATTTAACTGAGCTCCTTCTTCAGTGTAATTTTTTACCTTTCCAAGCTATTTTGTTCTGTAATATTGTAGTAAGTTTTTTTTTTTTTGGTCTGCTGTAATAGTAATTTCCCAATTTTTGGGATGAATCTTCTTCTTCTGTTTCAAACTAAATCTGAACAAACATTTGTTAGAGTGTAATATTTCAAATATGTTGTGCAGAAAGAATATCAAATATTTAGGTTATTAACATATCTAAAAAAAAAAATCTATAATGTTAAAAAAAAACTAAACAAAACACATACATATATTTCCACAAAACTTTCCATCACACTCGCCACACCAGTGGGCCAATTTGTGTAAAAACTATCAGAAGCTGAAGGAGAAGTAGACTGAAAAATGAATGATTGGAAATATTTTTACAATTTAAAACAGAACAGCACACAGGAATATTCAGCTGGGCTCATAAATGACCCCACTCAGTCAGATAAAGGTTAAGAAACAACACCAGATGGGGGGAAAAAAAAAAAAGTTTAATTGAAATACAGTTTTCTCAGTACTTCCCCTCCTAAAATCATTACAGGTCAATAACAGGAAAAACTGATATTTGGACATTTACAGCTGACTCTCTCTTAACAGCACCAACAGAGGAATTATTTTACATTTAGCCCATGTCATGGAAATGAGTTTAAAAAGTCACATTCGTTAATGCCAGCAGGACAAGGTCAAATGACTTCAGCTCACCATCTGTCATCAAAGGAGCCGCAACACAACAAATGGCTTTCTAATGTACTTATCTGTGGTCAGGGGAATTACAAAAAAGAAATGCTAATTGCCCACATCCTATGTATCGTCCCTTCTTTGAAATGATCCACACAAGTTGATTTAGTGTGGTGTGTCTTGGCAGCCAGGAGGAATACAGATCTGACACACTAGAATCCTAATTGTCTGTGTAAATGACTCATTGTGTATGAGGTGGAAAAAACAAACAAACAAAAACTGCAAGAAAAGCACCAGAAAAATAGTCCCTGGAGAAGCTTAGTGAAAAGGTCAGTGTGTTTATTACTCAGACACCAAGTCTGGACTCATACATCCTGTGGGTGACAGCTGAACACTGCACCCACAAAAAGTAAAAGTCCTATTCTATACAACTGTAAATTGTTTGGTGTGTTACTGCAGTCACCACTCTCACTCACTTCCACCACATAAAATCATTTCCACGATATGGGAATGATAGAACATGACACTGTATGCTCATTATGTAGCTGCTAATCGACCCCTTGTATACAGTGTGTTCAAGTTTAAATTAAGTGTAAAATTACAAGTGATGTGATGGCAGTGTTTGCCATCACAATCCTGATGAAATTTGATGATTTTTGGAAAAACAGAGCACAGAAAAAATATTCAGGCCTTTCCTGCTGAGAAAGTTTCTCTGAGCTACCATCAATCTAAGATCACTGAGGCTTTTTTTCCACTGTGCAATTTAAGTGAAGCTTAGAATGTGATACACAAAAAGCCCATTTATGAATCTTCAGGCTCTTGAAGTGCTCATAATAATTCCACTTAGCATTTTTCAGATGGTCTTATTGACCATTTGCATCAGCGTTAATTCATGGCTGTTAGATTTTCTTCCCATTTCCTTTTTAAAGTGAAAGTGCAGGTAGACTCATGCTTTTGGGTGGCAGTTATGTGTATGCATGTTTGAAGCCATTTCCCATTTTATTTTGTAATTCCTGGTCTAAGTGCATTCCTCTGAATTTCAGTTCTTCTCTTTGTTAGCTTTCTGCCACACATGGGCTGAGTCAGTTAATCACTCACCTCAGTTTATATCCTCTCCTGTTTCTCCTTCTCATTTGCTAGATTGTCTTGTTCTCACTGCAATTAGTCAACGAGCTTCCAAATTACATCTTCGTGTTTTGCTTTGTCTGCTTCTTGTGCATTTTTTCAGCTTCCCTTGTACTCCAAGTTAAAGTCCTCATGTGTGGCCTTTCTGGATTTTGCCTTTTGAATGCAATGCTTGCATTGTCTCTTTCCTGGCTGATTACTTGTGTATGACCACTAGCTCATGTTCATTAAAGATATGCGTTTATTTATTCTTATTATAGTCTGATATCTGTGTAGCTCAAACGGAGGCCATCGCTGTGCCTTACGTTAGTGGAAAATCTCACTGATGACCTGTTTGTATGAATCGAAACAGTCAGAGGATTTAAAGAGAGAAAAATTGATGAAAGCACCTGAAATTGGCCACAGGATGAGCGGATGACATAGCAAACATCAGGTTTGTTCTATCAAGTGAGGAAAGTGAGAGGTCGGGGTTATTTATTGGAGAAAGTGATACTAAGGGTGTGAGAGTGGGATCATCTCTCAGGAACGCATCAAAAGGGATTTTCCAGAGCACGACGTGAGGTCATCTATACCTGCCCCTCAGTTAACACCCTGCGTACCAATCACATTTCTTTTTTTTTGTCCTTTTTTCTGCCAGACAAGAACAGAGCTTGCTCTGCTTGGTATCCATGGTAACAGAGGTAGTATACAAAATTCAGGTTGTGAAAATGCTAAAGACTGTTTGCTAAAACAATGATTGAAGAATCTCTACCAGGTAAAGTGATGCTGAAGGTTGCACCCCCTTTGCTGTTCAAAACAGACTGTATATAAAAGATGGATGTAAGCACTGTGACATCACTCAGTACTTTGTCCCATTTTGAAGCCATGATATTTAGCAGCATCGTTTGGATAATATGGAGTGACCATACTTTAGACAACAGGGTAGAGTCTGTGAGCTTGGTGAGCTGTGTGGGTGCTGTGGACAATCACTAGAAATTTTTTCTGTTTTTCTCCATCCTCTGCAGCTCTCCACAAACAAAGGACAAGTCATGATGAGTAAATATTTGCAAATGAGTTTCACTATAGACTGTATATAAAACATGGATATAGCCACTGTGACATCACCCATTGGTGTTGGACTCTGAAGCTTCAGTGTTAGCTTTTTGGTTTTTGCCATGTTCTTTTCTGGGGGTCCAGAAGTGACCATATTTGGATGAGAGGGTGGAGTGCTACGTTGTCAGCTAACACTAGCTAGCTTGCCTAGAAAACTGCATCCATAAACTGTATGGGTGCAACACACCGACTACCTGCTAATTAGTGCTAAGTAACATCCTGTCACAATTTGCAGGTTGCAGACCCAAATGCAGACTACAAAAACAGGCTTCTTAAAAAAAAAAAAACACCTTTATTGAGGCGACACATGTAATCCAAAGGGCAGCAAAAGAACACAACTCCACAGAGCACACACAAGGAAAGGGAGACAGAAACAATACTCAACAAAGAACTAAGACAAACTGAGGCTTTAAATAGACACATGAGGTAATCAGGGAGATGGGAAACACCAGGGTAACAAGACACAGCTGAAACTAATTAAGAAAACACCAAAGGAAGTAAACTAAAAGCAAAGCACAAGAGACAGGACTACCAAAATAAAATGGGAAGCAACTAGAAGGGGAATCATAACAGAGACAAAGACTTAACAAGATGCAAGAACACACTAGGGAGCTCAGACTAAACTAAAATACAAGGAATCAAATATAATATTTTAACCAAATTACAAGTGTAACATGAACTAAAAACTAAACACAGAGTCACAGGATTAAACAGAAACTAGAAACAATAAGCACAACCATGAAATCCTTACTATAATTACAGAAATGTAAGAAGTTCCAACACAAAACTCCAGAATAATCCAACCAAATTCACAGACCATGACACATCTAAATAAATCCTAGAATTTCACTGCGCACCAAAACTGGAGCTCAGACTTCTTGGACAGTCTGTTAGCACAACTAACCGCACAGCAGCCATATTATTGGTCAGATAATTGCATTAAAAATGCTTCAACAGCACAAACACGGTTCAGAGGTCCAGTTCAGGGACTCCAATTAGCTGAGGTGAAGCCTAGCAAACAGCTAGCAGCTACAGCCGCCTGTGTCGCCATCCACCTCTTAGTCAAAGAGGCCACACCCCAAATAATGCAAACTTTAAGCCTTAATTTAAACAGGTGTTATGAAGGGGGAAATTAGCTACAGAGATCAAACAGTTTTTGTATCAGGCTGTAAACATGCTTATTTCTGCTGTAAAGTTGAACATTTTAACATGGAAGTCTATGGGGACTGACTCACTGCTGGAGCCTCTGGTGGACTGCAGAGGAACTGCAGCTTTTTTTTTTTTTTAAGCTCCGGAGGTTGCAGCTTGACTTTCCACAGACTTTGTGCAAGGGCAGGGGCTGGAAGTGTGTCGCCCACCCCTCATTAGTGTGCATTAATGTTTTGTTGTTGTTTTTAAATACAGATTTCATGAGTCTCATCACTGGCTTTGCAAGGTGCAGGGTGATTTATATCAGTAAGTGCTGTGTTGAAATGATAGTTTTTATACAATTGGTAAAATGCTGATATTAACATGAGCACTGCTATGTTTCATCACAGTATACACATTTAATGTGCAGTATGTCTTAAAGGATCCATATTCAACATCAACAGCAGACACTTGTGTATTAATTTTGCTACATATTAATTCAACTTAGTTTCCACATTGCCTCTAGGTCACCAGGGGGATCCACCACAAAGTTAGAGAACCACTGAGCTAAAAGAAAAGGCATAATCTGGTGACAATTATCTGTGGGCTCATAATGTGAAATGTTCCACACTGAAAAAAGTAATTTGATGCATTGTTATGCATATGTAAATTAACTGCAGCGGCCTTAAAGGTACATTTTTACTAAGGCTACTGATCTCTTAACAACAACCAGCCTGCCAGCACCAGTCAGAGATCTGTTAGTCAGTGTTGGTTAGCCAGATGCCATCAAGTGAAAATCATGGCTACAAATACAAACATGCTCCATCAACAAAGAAAAAAATCGTGATCACAAGCTGAATCTCAGCCACATCTGAGGCAGAGCGTGCTGAGTTAAACACAACAGGCTGTTCGGTGTCATCTGGGTGTCACCTGCTGCTGCTGCTCGTAATGCAACTCAAGTTTCTCAGATGGTTGATGACTGACCTCCAGCTCAACCATTTCTTGCTTGTTCTTTTTGCAAAGATAAAAGCTGCCTTTTTTTAATACCTCACAAGCAACAGCTCACAAAAGTGTTTTCTATGAAGCCCCTCTTTGTTATGCATTGATTCTAACTACATTACCATATGGCAGCAACCTGCCACCAGAGGCCACTTTGCAAACCCTAAACAAGAACAAAAGCAGAGCCTCTTCAGGGTCTTCAGAGCCGACCAACACATTCACTTTATACAAGAGAAAATGAGTCAGGGAATTACAGAACTCCTCGTATCTCTATCCTCCACTCAAGGTTTCCACCTTCAAATGTAATTTATATTCATGAGAACGTGCTGATGAGTTCCACATTGACCCTTTGTGACTGTAGGTCAGCAATTAAGAGACAATCAGGCTGAAAAACTGGACAAACAAAAAAAGAACCAGCAGCAACAACATTAAAACCACTAAAAAATTTATACCTACCCATTAAATGTATAAAGTGGTCAAATCTGACTGACAATAAGAAAGAATGTCCCTAAATTCATTGCTTTAACATTACCATTATGATCACAAGCCTGGGCTAAGACAGCACTTCACAGGAAATGGCAGAACAAAAATACTAATAAAACCATCCCGGTGACAGTGGCAGTAACAGAATGAAACCCACAGTGGGGGTGGGAATATTCTGGACACCTGCACTCAATCGGCTCCACTCTGACCACAGAGAAGCAGCGCTCCTTTCTTCAGAGACATGCTCCACCCTTTTATACAGCAGGAGGATGAGAAACCCAAACACACCTCAAAGCTTTGCAACAGCCACAAAACAACAAAACAAAGAAGACCGAGGGGAGCTGACAGTCACAGACCTTCCTCCACAGTCACCCGACCTCAACCCCACGGGTTACTGAATGAAACGCTTGAAGACTGAGTAAAGTCCATGCAGCTCAGGTGCTGCTGCTATTATGCCTGAATGGCAGCAGATTGTAGTGTTCAGATATCTGATATGTGTATAGTAATTGCAAATTTTAAAATGTCAGTATTTTAAGTACTTTTTTGGCCTACTTAGTAGTGGTGTTTTATTCTAACAGCAGAATTCAGTTTTTAATGATCATTTTCTTTATGAATTTTTCAGAGGGTGCAGCTTTGCATTAATGTTCACCTTGAAAAAAGGCTAATGAGAAAAATCTTTTTATGTACATATTTCATACATCCACACTCAGCATATGAACATTTAATCTTGTGCAAAAAAAGCAAGTTCAGCATAGGCTGTGTTAGCAATGAACCTGTTAAAGCAGAAAGACATGGGAATGGTTTAGCCAATAGGCACCCTTAAAGGTTTAAGTACACAATTCATGCATAGAGCGTTATGCAGGTTCTGCGTTACATTATAAAAGCTCACTACATGTTCACTACACTTACCAGATTATCTAACAGAATCTGCAGGTTTCACGCAGGTGTGAGTATAATGAGAAAGCTGATTAGATTCACATTCTGTAAACAGTTAGGTGAGAAACTGCACAGAAGTAACCCTCACCTCCAATATCCGGTCGCAGTTTCTTGTCATATTCTTTCAGTAAATTATTGAGTATTTCCGTGGCATCGGTTTGCTGGGATTTAGGAGCCAGCATCTGGTTCACAGTGACATCTTCGTAGTCCTCCTCGTACTCGATTGTTAGAGAGCTACAGGGGCACAAAATGAAAGAAGGTCGCTGAAAACAGCAGGAGCAGTGACACTGGCTTAAAACATGCAGTGCCATACAGCGCAGTCTACAGCGCATGCATGCAAACACATAGTGTCACTGAGAGTCCTTCACACAAACTTAGAGCTAGCCACAAAGTTTCCTGAGCATTTAGAGCATCACCAAAACGCAACATGCGACTAAAGGGCGCCACTTACCAGGTATGAAGGGCTGAAAGAATTAAGACATAAGCCAGTAACGGGGTTGTCATGTTTGTCGCAGGAGGACAACAAGTAGAGATGTGTCAGAGGACGGTGCGTAAGGTATCGGTGTCTGGACGCGACGGTCACTGCTGCTCAGGGGAGAAAGCGTAAGAGCAGCGCTTCATAGTTTGTAATCCAGCGGAAATGTCATTCATTGTTTTAAAATAGATCCCTCCTCGTGGCAGTTTTTCCTTGTAGACGAAGGAGCAGCTTGTCTCACCTGTGCAGGGTTGCAGTTCCTGGATAGCGAACGCCGCTTGTCTTTTACGCAGGTGCGCACACTCTGAATGCATCCCTCTGAAAGCCCCTGGTTCACCAGAAACTCCTCCGTGGCCAAGTCTGCATCACTCCACTGTACGGGCTACTTTCCAGTTCTTATTAGAGCTGTTACACCTGCTCTCTTTAGTTTTTTCTTTCTTTCCTCCCAATTAATTATCTGTCGAGCGTGCCAAAAGAACACACCCCTTGTTTTTTTTTTTTGTTTTTTTTTTTTTTTGGGGGGGGGGGGGGGTGGTGTTTTTTTTTTTTTATTTTGGGGGTT